>WAAD01030544.1:249490-263702 GCA_013389945.1 Fregata magnificens | reverse complement strand
CCGGCGTGCGCTGGCGTGTGGGTTGGGTGGGTGCTGCGGTGCACGGGTGCTCCCCTGGCGTGGGCATCCCCGTGGGCGCTCAGCATCCCGCCCGCTGCCGGGTGGGAGCCAGGCGGCCCCCCAGCTGCCCGGCAGGTCCCCTGGGTGCTGCTCAGCCCGGGCACCCTCCGAGCCCTGCCACACTGGGGTGCGGGTGCTGGGGTGCCAGGCAGGCCCTCGGGGTGCTGCACTGGGAGCGCTGGGTTTTAATTAAAATTCTCCCTGCGATCCGGCTCTGGCTCACTGCATCCCTGGCTCTGCCGGCTTAATCCACAGGCTGCTGCCAGCCAAACTTGACAGAGGAGTCTGGAGAGCCCCAATCTCCTCCTTCTTGCCTAAAAGCAATGAACCTGCTCTAAAAAACCTAAAATAAAATAAATTGCATAATGTGTATCTTCCCCCTTCCCAAAGAGGGGAAAGGCCTGGGGCAGTCCAGCCCTTGGAGAGCCCCAGGAGCTGCGGAGCATGTCCCTGTGCTGGGGGAAAGCTGCCGTCTGCCCTTGTGCTGCCCGGGCTGGGGGTCCCCCAGCCCTGGGGCATGGGCTGGCTGCGTCCCTGGCTCTGTCCTAGGGCAGAGCAGGCGGCCCCAGGGGCTCCCTCCCCATTGAAAGGGGGAAACTGAGGCAGGCAGTGGCCCCGCTTACCCTGGGAGGCAGCAGGCACCCGGGATGGCTCCTGGCTCTGCCCCGTGATGGGATCGGTGTCCTCAGTTTGGGCTTGGCAGCAGGGCTAGGAGGTTTGGGGTCCTGGCAGAGCTTGCTTGTGGGGCTCAGGTCTGGGTTGGCACCTGATCCACTCCAGCCCGAAGTCTGGCTGTGCTGTGCCTTTCCCCAGGTGTGAGGGGCTCCCCGGGGCCGGGTGGGCTCCTTGGCCTCCCGCAGGGAGTGAGCAACCTTTTGAAGCTTTTTTTTCTTCTTAAGCTGATTATTCTGTTCCTCTTCCAAATTGGAAACAGAAACTGAAATTTCCCATGAAACAAATTCTGCCACCGCCTTCTCCCTGGGGGGAAGAAAATGAAAATTTCAATTAAAACCATTAGAAGCCTCTGAAATGAAAACTGGGGTGAACTGAAGCTGCTTGCGCTTAGCTCGTTGGCTTGGGCTGTGCGTGGCTGGTGGCTCTGGCTGCGGGGTGACGTCTGGGAGGGCCATAGAGGAAGGCATCGTGCTGTGGGCGCAGGTGTGGCCGTGTCCCCAACTCTCCCTCTGACTTCAAGCTGCTCTTTTTCTTCTGCTTTGACTTCCAGCAGTGGCTCGTGTAAGAGGGGAAAGAGCATTTTGCTGCTGCATGCACCAGGAGCATCGCAGCACAGGCCAGTGCCCTCCGAGGTCTCCACTGTCTCCCCCAAGAGACCCCCGTGCTGCTGCAGGGGTGCTGGGCATGGATGGAACATGACAGGGTGCTGCTCCTTGGGGAGATGAAGCCAGGGAAGGGGAAGGCGGCCTGAGCTGGTGTAACCCGAGGCACAGGAGGAATTTGTCGGGGCTGGGGGAGAGGGGGAAGCCTCGCCTGAAACAATGAAAGGAGCCCGATGACTTTGCCAATGTTATTCTGAGCTGGGAAAATATTATTGCAGGGCAAGAATAGAAGGAGGCGACAGCATTTTCCCGGGCTGGGCCTGGCAATATGGGAGGACCTGAGATGGTGGGAGGGCACAGGGAGGAGGGTACCCCCTGGGGAGATGGGGCTGGAGGGGCCCCCCTGGTGCCTGGTGCCAGCTCTGCTTGCAGGTACACGGGTCTTCCTGATGAGGATAGAGCCGCTGGGGCTATATCCCTTCATGCCACCAGCATCACCAGTTAGGGCACTGGGACTGCCCTTGAGCAACTTGGCGGGGGTGGGAGCTGTGTGTGGTGGGGTGGAGGTGGCCATCCCCCCCTGGGCATGGACCCTGTCTCCCTTGCAGGTCCCAGAAGAGGCATTTCCCACCAGGATGGGGGCATTGTGCTGCTGGCCACCTCCTCACTGGAGGTGGCAAATGTCCCCCCAGCAAGAGCGGGGCTTGGTACCCCGGTGTGCTGGGCTGCTGGCAGCTGGGCTTGTCCCAGCGCCACCTCCCCTCCCATGGGGACATGTGTGGGGGATGCTCAGGCTGGGGATTTCCCTGGGGTCAGCAGCAGCGGCTGGCAGCCTTCCCCGGCGGAGGGTGTCTGGGGACATGGCTGTGCTTATCAATTGCGCTTTGTCTTCCTCCTCCTCTGCCCGGCGGTTGCAGTGGCCTGGCCCGGGGTCGGGGCGGTTGCAGGGACGGGGTTTCAGAACCCAGTGAAGCTGAGCCGCTCCCTCTTGCCCTCTGTGGCAGCTGGGTGGGCGCCACTGTGCCGGCATTTTCGGCTTGCTGACCCCGAAAGTCATTTCCCACCGGGAGCCAGTTGTGCTACTGCCCCCACATCATCGTCGCCGTGAAGGTTCCCTTCGGCATCCCACAGGATTCGGGCTTGGACCTGCTTTGGGAAACTTGACCATCAGACCTTGTTGTTTCGGGCTCTCGGGGGCGCTGGGAGGTGATGTCCGTCCCAGAGATGCAGGGTGCCTGTGCCGGTGCCATTCCCCAAGTGCCATTCCCATGCCGTGGCAGGGAGGAAGCCTCCCTGACAGCAAGGTCTGATGGTGGTGGCAGCGGGCTTTGTGTGCCAGTTTCCCCATGGCACTGGCTGCGTGCCTGCTATTGTGTCCCTGGCTAGCACCCAGGGGGCACAGGACCCACTTTCTGCCCACCCCGTGGCCGTTCTTGCCACCCTCCTGGGCTCTGTGCAAGTCCAGCCTGGGGCTGACGGCAGGCACAGGCTTCGCCAGGCTCTCGTGCACCCCGACTCGCTGCAGCACAGCCGCAGTAGGAGCCCAGCGTGGTTCAGCCGAAGCTTGCTGGGGGCAGACTTGCTTGGGATGCTGCTGCCTGCTGGCTCCGTGGCTTTGCCCTTGGGTGGGAGGGAGAGCAGCACCCTGGGCAGTGTGAGGCCAGGATGCCCACGGCTCCGGGAAGGGATGGAGATGGATGCTGCTGCCCGCAGTGGCTGGGAGCAGCTCTTCTGCTGGCCCTGGGACAGCTCTGTGATACTCAGAAGCAGCAGCTCGGAGGGACCCTCCCGCCTCTGCACCCATCGCAGCCCACCGGTCGCCCCCTGAAAAAGCCAGGACCCCTTGGTGCCACTGCCAGGGTGGGGGTCCAAGCATCCTTTCACATTTCCCAAGCAGGTGTGAAGGACATTTGGAAGCTGGGAGCCTGCAGGGCACTCCTGTCTGTTTTTGCTTGCTGCAATGCCCCTTTGCTGCAGCATCCTCCGATGGCTGGGCCCCAGGTGGAGGGGCTCCCAGGGGTGTGAGAGGGCACCTAGCTGTGGGACGTTATCCATCGCTTTTCCCTCCTGTCCTCGCGTTGGGTGACAGCTCGGGGCCACGGGGCTGCGTTGTCCTGGCGGGGTGGGCTGTAGGCTGGCGTCCGGGGGACCCTGGCATGCACACCAAATGGAGGGATGTGGCAGGTCTGCCAGGGAGCAGGATGTCCCCCAGGCTCTCCAGGTGAGTGCTTGTGCCTGCGGCCGGGAGGGGACATTTGGGGCGAGCGGTGCTTACGACGTCCTGCGGGTCTTTGGGGTTGGGATGGCTCCTCCTGACGCTTCCCTCCCTCCCCGGCAGAGCTTTTGGGCACCAACCGCTCTGTCCTCTTCTTTGGCCACCGAGGCTTCCTGGGCTTCCGCTCCCTCTACCTGGATGAGTACCGTGACCGGCTCTTCATTGGTGGGAAGGATGTGCTCTACTCCCTGCTCCTAGACGGGGCCAGTGCGGACGCCAAGGAGGTGAGCCAGGTCCTGCTGAGCACCCCGGGGTCTCTGTCCCCACCCTGGCCCCTGTGCACCCCTTGCCCCTCCGAGCAGATGGTGCCTGGCTGAGCCAGGTGAAGCCACCCTGAAGCAAGACCTGCCCTGGGGATGTCCCCGTCCCAAGCGCCCTGAAGTGCATCTGAAAATGTGTGCTGCCTGGCAAGGGAGGACTGGCCATGGTGGCTGCAGGGCAATTAGTTGTGGTTGGCAGCTGGTGGCACAGCCGACCCGTGAGTCCTGGGTGTTGAGTGAGGTGTCAGACTCCGCTCTCCTAAAAAGCTGCTGTTGGGAGAGTGAATGTTCCCCATCTCCATCTGGGCATCCCCTTTGCGGGCCAAATACACAGCTGAACGCCTGCAGAGACAAGGAGCTAAAAGCATCCATCATTGCAATGAGCTGTGCCAGGGCTCAGCTGGCAAAGCCCCCAGACCTCTCCTGGCTCTTCAGTGGGAGAGGTGATGGACCAGAGCGACGATGCTGAGCGGTGGTTCCCCTCCTCCTTCACCCTCTCCACTTTGACTTCTTGTGTTTTTTAAATGTGGCTCTGGCCATTTCTAGCTGAAGAAAGCAGAGAAGGAAATGAAGTGCCCCTCGGCGTGCTGGGTCACCGCAACAGGGTCAAGGGCTTGTGTAACCCAAGCTGCCCCTGGTCCAAGAGCTGCCGAAGGCTGCGGGCGACTCGAGCTCCATCACTCCTTGCTGTCCCCCAGCACCCTTTCCCCACGCCACCTGCAAGTCCAACCCCTTCCAGGCCAGCTCTGGCCATCCCCAGCGTGACCACCCAAATCCAGCCTGGCTGCGGGCTATGACCACCGGGGTGCATCTCCCCAGGAGGAAGGGTCCTGCCCTGGGTTGCAGGGTGGGAGCCCTGGGCTGGGTGGGCTCTGGGGAGCTGTTGGTCCCTCTCTTGGTCCCTCTCTCCATCACCATGCCACCGGCAGGCTGGGGATGTATATTTGCAAGGCTGAGTCCCTGCTGTCCCCCCTCCCTGCTCCAACAGGTCCTTTGTGTTTCAGATCTACTGGCCACCCCTCCCTGGGCAGACAGAGGAGTGTTTTCGGAAGGGGAAGGACCCAGGGGTGAGTCTTGCCCCACGCATGCTCTGCCCCTAGCTGGGGGGCATCCCCTTGTGTCCCAGTGCCAGCTGGCTCCCCCTGCACCGGGGCTGTGCCATGCCATCCTGCTGGGGATAACCCCATGGGCCTCGCAGGCCAGTTAATGCCGGGGCAGAGCAAGGGACCATCCTGGTGCACGAGGGAAACTGAGGCAGGGAGTTGGCAACCAAGCCTGGCCATGTGAGACGCTTGCTCTGGGCTCTGGAAATCTCATCTCTGGGGCTCTGCTCAGCCCTGCGGCCGCAGGGTGATGGCCAGCATGCTCCAAATGTGGCTGCACCGAGCGGGCAGTGGTAGCCGGGCTCGGAGACCTGAGCTCGGAGGAACCGAAAGCCCTGTGCTGTGCTGCAGACCCCAGCAACGTGGTCTGGCCCGTCCTGGCCACCCCTGATGGTGGAAAATGTGTAGCTTGCTCAGGTTCAGTGACCTCGCTCCCCAAACCTTACTTCTCTTTGCATCCCCCCTGCCCCGATATGAGACAGGACTATGGCGGGGAGAAAGTCCCTGAGGCTCCCCTGGCCCAGACTAATTACTCCCCAGAGTCCCCATCCTGCTCTGCGTGTTTATTTTACAAGGTCTCACCAACAGATCCAAGCCGGGGCAGGCTCAATTTTTTATTTTTCTTGAACATATATATTTTTTTTAACTTGCTATTTTAGAGGCTCTTTGTAAAGGGAAAATAAACAGTGTGGAGGCTGGGAACCCCCGGGGCAGCTCGGTGGCGGTGTTCCCAGCCGACAAGGGGCCTCATGTCCCGCCGGGGGCAGGGGGACGACAGGGGGCAGGCAGGGCTGGCGCTGGCCTGGGGGACCTGCCGAACTAACGGTGGTGATGCCTGAGCGGGAGAAGGATGGGAGCCCTTTTCCAGCAGGAACTGCCAGGAGAGACCGCATGGAGTAAGAGGTGGCAGGTCTCTGGCTCTGGAGGTGTCATCACTACTGGTCCCTGGTAGAAGGGGACAATCCCAGACAGTAGCAATCGGGGCTGTCCTGGAGGCAGCCGAGGATGCCTGTGGGTATCCGTCTCCGTCTCCCACATTTCCTCCTTTTGTTTCATCCCCGGCACAAGCAGGAACATGACGGGGAAGGACGTCCCTGCATCTGGTTGTGTCCTGGGTACCAGGAAGAGGAGGGTCCCCAGGGGCTTGGGGCTGGGTGCGGGAGCTGCTGCTGGGAGCTTGCTGGGTGGGTGACCTTGCTGCCCCGGCTGGCGTGGGCTGTGTGATGGGGTGAGCGCACAGGTGCCCGTGGGCAGGAGATGGCCAGGTGCCAACTGGATCACGTGTGGTTCCCCTGGGGATGCTCTCAGCGGCAGGAGGACCAGTAAAAACCCCTGTCCTTTTGCAATGGGCTGGGGTCCACCCAGATCAAGTCCTTTCAAGCCCTGCCAGTGGGTGCAAGCTGCTATCTCGCACCCCTGGCACTGGGGTGAAGGCAGAGAGCCTGGGTGCAGCCCAGGGAGCCAGGGCTGGGGCTCGCCCATTGTTGTGCGGCCCCAGGCAGAGGCAGGGAGCTGGGGGTGGATGAAGCACTGAGCCCCCCACAAGCCTCCCCCTCCCCTGCTGTCCCCCCAGACCGACTGCGCCAACTACATCCGCGTGCTGCACCCCTACAACCGGACGCACTTGCTGGTCTGTGGGACGGGCGCCTTCCACCCCATCTGCGCCTTCGTCTACGTGGGGCACCGTGGCGAGGTAGGGCAGCACCATGGTGGGGTGCCCATCGTGAGCATTCCCAGCGGGATGCCCCTGGGAGGTAGATCCCCATCTTCCGCCTCCTTCCTGGGGGGCTTCGGGACTGTGTGGAGATGCTGGATGTGGTGTTTGCCCCATGCTGAATACTGGGGTGGAGGCAGGAACCAGCTCTCTGTTGCCCCTTTGCTCATGTGCTACCCCATCCCTGGCTTCCCCACCTTTCTGGCCTGGCATCGCCTTTCCAGACATGTCCTGTGGGGCTGGTGTCCTGCCAGGGGCTGCGGCGTGGGTGACGTTTCCTCCTCTCCCAGCCCACTGCTCATGAATCAGGCTGGCCAGGGTGGAAAGGCAGGGCGCTCTGTTCCCTCCTCGCAGCCTGGCACCATGCAGGCAGCAGGAGCCCTGCCCGTACCACAATGCCTCCGACCAGGCTGATGGGCAAGCAGTGGGGCTGGCGGGTCCCTCCAGTTCCTGCGCATCCTCATAGCATCAGACTTAGAATCATAGAATCATAGAATCATTAGGTTGGAAAAAACCTCTAAGATCATCAAGTCCAACCATCAACTAACACCACCATGACTCCTAAACTAGCCCCTGGAGTGCCACGTCTACACCTTTTTTGAACGCCTCCAGGGTAGACGACTCCACCACCTCTCTGGGCAGCCTGTTCCAATGCCTAACCACTCTTTCAGTGAAGAAATTCTTCCTAATGTCCAATCTAAACCTCCCCTGACGCAAAAAGCACAGATCCTGTTTCCAGACGGTCCCTTTGGGAGCGCTGGGGCTGCGGATGCTTGCAGCGAGGCGCCTGCGAGCTGGGGAGGGACCAGCGCCAGCCCCTGCATGCCCAGGCATGGCCCCGCTGCTTGGGGCATGGCTGGGGCTCACCTACCTGCTCCCTGCCTGCTCCCCCTCACCCAGCACACCTTCAGCCTGGACGCTGCCAGCGTGGAGACCGGCCGGGGCAGGTGCCCGCACGAGCCCAGCCGCGCTTTCGCCAGCACCGTCATCGGTGGGTTGTCTTCCTCAGGAACTGAGAGCCTTTGGGGTGCTGGGACCAGGGACAGTCCCCGTGTCAGCCGGGGATGGCTCTCAGCCCTGTGGCGGGGTGTTTTTGCCAGGTGGGGAGCTGTACGCCGGACTCACCGCAGATTTCTTGGGCCGTGATCCCGGCATCTTCCGCAGCACAGGGACCCGCTCTGCCTTGCGCACCGAGGTGGACCAGCGCTTGCTCAATGGTAAGGGCTCCCCTCTGCCCCTCCATCCCCCTTGGCTGGGCTAATGCTGGGGACCACGAGCCTTGTGGTGGCTGGGGCATCTGCTGGCTACGGTGTGGCATCCCCCATGCCAGGTATGAGCAGGGAAAGGCACTGGGACAGCAGGGTCTGGGGGTCCTCCTGGCTGGCATCCAGCCCCAGTGTGGTGTGGGGGTCCGGGGGCGGTGGCTGTGCCCTCTCACCCCACCTGATGTGGCCGGCTTTTGCTTGTAGACCCCAAATTTGTGGCAGCCCACTTGATCCCAGACAACGATGACCGGGACAACGACAAAGCCTATTTCTTCTTCACGGAAAAGGTGGTGGAGGCAGACAGCAAGGAGCACGCCATTGTTAGCCGGGTGGCGCGGGTCTGCGTGGTAAGACGCTGGTGGGGACTGTGGGGGACAGGGATGCACCAAGTCACAGCGGTGGCCCTGATGCTGCCTGTCCCTGCAGAACGATGCTGGTGGCCAGAGGGTGCTTGTCAACAAGTGGAGTACCTTCAACAAAGCCCGGCTGGTGTGCTCCGTCCCCGGTCCCGGTGGCATCGACACCCACTTCGATGAGCTGGGTAAGGGGTTCATGAAGCTGGGGACCTCACCAGGGGTGGTCTCTTAGTCAGTGGCTTTGGAAAGCCCCTGGGCTTCCAGGAGAAACCCCATGGTTTCATCCCCAGAGGATGTCTTCTTGCTGAGGACGAAGGATGGGAAGAGCCCGGAGATCTATGCCCTCTTCAGCACCATCAGGTGGGTGGTCCAGCTCCAGCCTCTGGGGACATCCAGCTGCAGTTGCCCATGACCTGCCCTGTCACTGTCACCACGTGGCTGCTGGCTGCTCCCGAACCTCCCCTAGCTCTGCCCTGGTCCGTACGGAGATGTCGGTGCTCCCATGCCCCGCATCGATGCCGCTGGCGCCGAGCGTGGCTCTGCTCACCCCATTCACCGTCCCCTTTCAGCCATGTCTTCCAGGGCTCCGCTGTCTGTGTGTACCGCATGGCCGACATCCGGGAGGTCTTCAATGGGCCCTTCGCCCACCGGGAGAGCCCCCACCACCAGTGGGGTGCCTATGAGGGCAGGGTGCCGTACCCACGGCCGGGCGTGGTGAGCAACTCCCTGGAGCTCTGGGTCCCCTCCGCTCCTCTGATTGCTCTTTGGCGCGGTGTGTGGGGGGCAATCCCCTATCTTCTCACCTGCTGGGATGGGGTCCCTATGGGATCCACACCGGGACAGCTGGGGACCAAAGTCTGGCAAAAGGGTGGAGAAGATGGATCCCAAATTGGAAGTTGGGGAGGGACCCAAACCAGCTCTGCAGGGTGATGGAGGGGGAAGGGGGGATGGGTGCTGGGGTGGCTGGGCTGAGCTGGTCCTCTCTCATCCCTGCAGTGTCCCAGCAAGACCACCAACCAGCCCCGGCGGCAGTACGGCACCACCAAGGACTTCCCCGATGAGGTGCTGCACTTCGCCCGTGCTCACCCCCTCATGTACAAGCCTGTGTACCCCCGGCACCGCCGGCCCCTTCTAGTGAAGACCGACCTGCCCCACCGCCTGCGCCAGCTTGTGGTGGACCGGGTGGAGGCTGAGGACGGGCAGCATGACGTCCTCTTCCTCGGGACGGGTGAGCAGCAGGAGCAGCATGCAGGAAGGAGCCCTGGAGGTGGGGCTACCGGTGGGTACGCTGCTGGGGTGTGCGGTGGCAGGGTGCTTACACCTCCATCCTCCTCCTCCTCCCTGCAGACGCTGGTTCAGTGCTGAAGGTGGTGGTCCTGCAGAAGACAAGCTCGGCCACGACTGAGGAAGTCATCCTGGAGGAGCTGCAGGTTTTTAAGGTGCCATTTGCTGCCCTGCTTGCAAAGGAGGGGGGCAGCAGGGTGGGCTCGGGTTGGGGACACACATGGAGACAGAGGCTCAGGGCTGTCACCGCACTGTTGGGCACTGGGAGGTCTCAGGGCTGTGAGGGCAGAGGGCGGCTAGGGGTGTTTTCACCCTCCCCCAAAACATTCCTGGTGCCTCCCCAAAGCCCTGGTGGCTCTGAATGAGCCGGGCTCTCCATGACGAGGTTTTCACCAGCCTCACGTCCACGCTCCTCCCCTGCAGGCACCTGTGCCCATCACCCAGATGGAGATCTCTGTCAAGCGCGTGAGTACAGATGCGGCTCGGCCACAGGGCTGGGCACAGGGCAGGTGACCAGGAGGGACTGAGCTGTTGTCACCAGCCTCTCAAAGCCCGCGTGGTGCTTGCCCCGGGGGGGTCCTGGCTGGGGACTCTGGGGGCCGTGCCCGCGGGGGCTGCCAGCATCACCATCTCAGTGTCATTCCTCCAGCAAACGCTCTATGTGGGCTCCAGCCTGGGGGTGGCCCACGTACGGCTGCACCGGTGCGAGACCTACGGCACGGCTTGTGCCGAATGCTGCCTGGCCAGGGATCCCTACTGTGCCTGGGACGGCACCGCTTGCACCCGCTACCAGCCCTCTGGCAAGCGCCGCTATCGCCGCCAGGACATCCGCCACGGAAACCCTGTGCACCAGTGTCTGGACCAGAACCTGACTGGTGAGAGACTGGGGGAGCCCACAGGGCTGAGGGACTCATCCAGGTGGCCCGAGATGTCCTGGCATCCACAGCCCTCAGCACGCAGAGGGGCTTGTGGCCATCCCAGGTGGGCTGGGGCACCCTCGTCTCCCCATCCCGTAGACCAAGGCGTGCCCCAAGAGAAGGTGGGTGCTGGTGGGGCTGGGGTCTGTCCCCAGGGAGAGGGGGAGAAGGGGACTGAAACCACATGGTGGCCCAGGGGGGCTAACACCCGGGTGCATGGAAGCCTGGCTCTGCCCTCCCCGTGAGCCCGTATGTGTCTTCACCCCAGTGGATGATTTTGAGAGCGTTGAGGAGAAGGTGCTTTATGGGACGGAGGACAACAGCACCTTCCTGGAGTGTGTGCCCCGGTCCCCGCAGGCCAGCGTGCAGTGGTTTGTCCAGAGGCCCCCTGACGAGCAGCGGGATGAGGTGAGGCTCCCCGTGCACCTGCCTTGCCCCCCTTACGAGGACATGGGAGGGACGTGGGGCTGGACCCGGACCCCCCCAACCTCGCGGTGGCTGACAGGTGAAGACGGACGAGCGGATCCTGCAGACGGAGCAAGGCCTGCTGTTCCGCAAGCTGCACCGCCATGACGCCGGTGTCTACTACTGCAAAACACTGGAGCACGGCTTCACCCAGACGGTGGCCAAGACGGCCTTGGAGGTGATTTCCAGCGAGCAGCTGGCACACACCTTCCCCCGCGAGCAGGGGGATGAGCCCCCGCGCCTGCCTTGCCCTGAGCCCCGGCTAGCACCACAGGCTCCCAAAACCTGGTTTAAGGACATCATGCACCTCATCAACTCCCAAAGCCTGCGGCGGGTGGAGGAGTACTGTGCCCGCCTCTGGTGCGGCAGCCGCCCCCACCACCGCAAGAGCAAGCTGGCCCAGGCCAAGCACGCCCTGGCCGGCGTGGATGTGGGCAAGAAGGGACAGATGGCCAAACACCACGGCGAGAAAAACCGCGTGCCTCGGCAAGCGGCGGCCACTTAGAGAGGGCAGGGTAACGGACGTGGGGTGGCCGTGGGTGAGGACCAGCTCCCCATGCTGCTGGCGGCCCCGGGGGCCTCCTGCCCTGGCCGGTGGCTTGCAGCAGCCCAGCCAGGTCCCCCTGGCTGCAGTGGATGGGATGCCAGGGCCAGCTCCTGGGCAGGTCCCCGTCACCCTCTGTGGCTGCAGGGCCACCTCCAAAATGGGCGGCAGGATGGGACGTGTTGGCCCCCCCCTTGCTCTTGCTGGGTGCTGTGGCAGGTGTGGGGCCACGGTCACTTGGGCGGGTTGGGGCTCGGCACGTGCGGTGCCACCGCTGTGCCATCACCCCAGGGAGCTTGCTGGCTGGCTTTCTCCGCAAATAAAGGGGCCGAGCGTGCTACCGCGGGGAGAGGCTGATGGCTCCAGGCTCTTTCCACACCAGCACGGGGCCTGGGAAAGATGATGCCTGCTCTCACGGAGGGGAAGAACTGAGCATTGCCCTAAAAAGCCTCTGTGCCCAGGATGAGCCCTGTCATCCGCTGCACCTGGGGAGCTGGAGCCGTGCCATGCTGCTCAGGGCATACCCTGGGGGACAGGCCTCCTTCCAACCTCCCCTGTGGCACCAGGACACACTCAGCAGTGCCAGCCTGTGTCTGCGTGCCACTCCCCCCTTTCCCTCCGTCCACCCCCGGTCACAGACCGTTGTAGGGCTGGGCAGGTTGGGTGAGGAAAGCAAACGGCTGCGGGCAGGTTAGACCCGTTCCTGGGTAAACACAGGAGAGGCACTGATGCCACTGCCATCAATGTGCCCGAGTGGGGACATGCAGAAGAAGATGGCCCCAGCACAGTGGGGGGGGCTGCACCCCACCCTGGTGTGTTTCTGGTGGTTGGTGGCCCTGTGGGGCTGAGTGGGACAAGGCTGGGTAGGGGGGGCTTGATGCTGGCTGGTGGAGCTAAACCAGCCCCAAGGGCCTCCCCCAAATACAGGGGTTGGGGGGTAGGTGCGTGGAGAGCACCCACAGGCTGCTGGCACCGTCCCAGGCTGCCGGCAAGGTGTTCACTTGCTTTCCTCGTCCGACATGAGCTCACTCGCCTGGTCAGCCTGGGGTGATAAGGATCTCCCCCTTCCTGAGGCAGGGCAGCCCCACACAATGGTGTGAACTGTGGCCCTGCCGGCACAGGCATTGTTCGGAGGCAGAGGAACGGGAAAGAAAAAAAAAATAATAATTAAACCCCCTAAATAGCTTGCGCAAAGCCAGGTCATGATATCATCGCTCCTCCCTGTGTGTGTGTGTTTGTGCTGCAACAGCGGAGCACCATAGCTTGCCGCGGTGCCTTTGATGGGAGCAAAGTCCCCCGGCAACGCTGCCCTGTCCCACGGTGTGTCCGTGGAGATGAGCTGTGGGTCCTGACCCTCTTCTCTAGCTCCCCATCCCACCTTTCCTGCAAACTCAGGGTGCCTGCATGGGGTGTCTCCTGGGATGGGAGAACTGTGGTGGGGCTGGCAGGCCGGGACACGTCCTGCAGGGAGGGGAGCGGAGCTGGTAGCACTGATTTACAGGCCAGACTGGAGCCAAGCATGTGGATTTGGTTAATCACAGGCCTGGGGGGCACAGGAGAATGATAAGCAACAAGTAGAGACAAGGAGGGATGTGGGTGTAAAGCCAGAAATAAGAGACAGAAGTCTGATTCCTCAGGGCCTGGATTTAATGGCTCTGAAGCACTTGCAACGAGCCATGCCACTGAAACGCCTGCGCCCTGTTGCCTCTGAGCGACCCCCTGTGCTCGGCAGAGCAGGGGCTGGGCTGCCCGTCCTGGGGGAGGCAGCAAGAGGTCCTGGGGCCTCTGCTGCGTATGGGACCTGGCCCTGAGGTGAGCTGCAGCAGAGGCTGTAGGTGACGCTGGTGCCTGCAGCGTTTCAAACTGAGCAGGAACAAAGACCAGAAGAAACCAGTCCCCGAAAGGGCCTCCCCCTCCTGGTAAATCTCCGTACATCTGTGGTAGCTGAGCCTGGCCCTCCTGGGCAGGTTTACATCAGTAAGGCTGGAGTAGAAGGGCTTTTGTCAGGGGCTCTGCAGGCTCTTGTTCCAACCTTGTCTCTGATGATAACCAGCCAAGAGAGGCGACCTGGGTCCCTGCAAGTTTCCAGGGGCTGAATGAACACGAACATGTCCTCACCCACCCCGGGGGGGTGGAAGGAGACGGCTTTGGTGGGCAGGTGCAGCACGGTTGCCTCCCCTGCATGAGGGGGACAAGCCCTGCCTGGGTCTTGGTGCGGCCGGCCAAGCCCTGTCCCCGGTGCCGGAGCAGGGCGAGGGGAACGCTGGGGACGGGGCGTGCATGGGAACCGCCACAGAACAGAGCCCCGGGGGGGGGGACGGGCGCAGCCACGGATCCGGCTCCTATTTTTAGCCCACTTCCTAAGGAAGAGCAGTGCAGGGGCGCCCGCTCTCCCTGGGAGCCTTCCAGCCCCCGAGGCAGCATAAGTAGAGCTGCTAGCAGGGTCGCTGGGAGCCCTCAGACCTCAACACGGGGCCGCCCAGGCCCCTCACGACAGGCCCAGGCCCAGGCCCCTCACCACAGGCCGCACAGGGTGCTCTGGGCTGTCAAGCCCCAGGCCCGG
This sequence comes from Fregata magnificens, assembly GCA_013389945.1. NCBI lineage: Eukaryota > Metazoa > Chordata > Aves > Suliformes > Fregatidae > Fregata > Fregata magnificens. The sequence goes on along the minus strand of WAAD01030544.1, from coordinate 249,619 downwards.
TCTAGAACACCCGCTGCCTCCGCTTCCGGGGGACAAAGCCCCGGGGCGGAGCGAGGCCCCAGCCCCCAGGGCCCTCCCAGGCCTCCCCCCGCCACCGCGGGACCTTTGTGGCGCCGCCACCGCCACCCC
>WAAD01030544.1:157807-249122 GCA_013389945.1 Fregata magnificens | reverse complement strand
GAGTAGTGTGGGTCCTGGGGGAAGGGGGCGCTGTGGGGGGGTCACGGTGTATGGGACGTAGCCCGGGGGGTTTGTGGAGGACTTAGGGAAGGGTTATCAGCGTGTAGGACAGACAGAAAAGGGCAGGCTGCGTGTAGGGGTGCGGGTGTGGAGTGAGGGCAGGGATGGGGTGAATAGGGCTGCAGGAACATTGTAAAGGCTCAGAGTGGGGCCTGGGCTCTGGTAGCGCTTGTACATGGGGTCCGAGGTGCCCCGGACACCTCTGTGTGTGCGTGATCTGATAAACCCAGGGGTCTCTGTGGAAAACATCTGAAATGCCACCAGGGTGTAGCATGAAGCGTTCCTGTCATTTGCAAATACACCCTGAAATATTGCTGAAATACAAGGAGAGGTGTGCGTATGGGATGCCCCTTGCTACAGAAACAGCTCTGACTGGCGATTCCCCCAGAGCTTCATGGGCAATTGAGGACAACCTGTGTCACTCGGGAGCATGTGAGGGTGGTGACTCCGTCCCATGCCTGTCAGATCCTGTCATTGCTTTGCAGCCGAGCGGGTGGATCAAACCCTCTCGCCCAGGTAGCCCAGGAAAGGTGCTGAAGAGGCCGGTGTGACACCTGCGCAGCCGGGTGCAGTACAGCTGTGGGTGTCCCCTTCCCACTGTGTCGGAGAAGGTGGTTTCTGTGGTGGAGTCCCAGAGTTTGTTTTGAGGGTTAGGATTTGAGGGCCAAAGCCAGCGTCAGCTGGGGCATTGGCTGAGTGTTGTTTTAACGTGTCTGAGTTGCCATAGTGCATTTGGGGTTGTCCTCTGGGAGGCTGAGAGCTGGTCTTTAGGGTGTGGTGGTGTATTTTTGAGGCTGTGGGTGAGGAAATTGGACCCCTGGCATTATACTTGTCTTCCTGCACTCATTAAAGGATTCTCTCTGCTGCTGTCGGTCTCCCAGCCAGCCCAGCTTTTGCTGCTCTTTATCCTCTCTTTGCTGGTACTCAGGAATTGCCAAAATCGTTCCCATCCTCCTCCTTCTTCTTCATCACGACGATGGCGAAGACAGGACATGGTTTGGATTCTCACACCTGGGAGGGAAGGTTGTTTCCTTGGAAGATAATCTGTCTGGTCCGAATTCCTGCCCTAATACTGCTGCAGAGGCAGGCACTCAGCATGCCGCAGGTATACTCCTTTGGTGTGTGTGGACGTTCGGATTCAGAGGTGGGAGCTGGGACAGCGGTTAGGAGCGACCCGCACGTTGCTCTTGGCTTTCAGCACATCCCATAAGCTGCCTGGCCCTCACCACGGGGTTTGGGACTGAAAACTCTCGGTGCTTTACTGGTTAGGAAGGGTCGGTAGATCCAGATTTGGGCTGTCTGTCACGGCTGCTGGGCAGAAAGGGGAGTCTTGGGAACTTCCAGGCTGCTGGTGTAGTGTTGCATGTGCTTGTGGACACCAGAATGTTTCCTCCAGCTGACCCAAATAATTTGGGATGGGGGTTTCAGGTGTTCCAGGAATCATGGCAGCGCAGGACTATGCCTTTCATGGATGCTGAGGTAATACAGAATAGTGAAGTGAATTGGAGAAAAACCATAGTTGGAAGGGGCCCGTAGAAGTCTTTAGCCCAAAGCAGAGCTAATATTGAAGGTAGTTCAGGTTGCTCATGGCCGTGTCTCGTTGAGTTTGAATATGCCCAAGAAGGAGACTTCTGCGCCCTGGTCCCAGGGCTGACCATGCTGGTAGCGAATAATAGTTTTTTTCTGGATGCGTAGTCAGAATTTCTCCTGCTACAGTTTGCTTCCATCACTTCTTGTCCTTTGTTGGTGTGCTCAGAGAAGTTTGGCTTCATCCTCTCTTTGACTCCCTGGTGATGTTGATCAGACAGGAGGAAAACACGTGATGGCTGACTTCCCATCTGCTTTGGTGCAGCCCTGCTGGTCTGACGCATGGTCCTGGAGAGCTGCTGCAGAGATGTGGGAGTGCTCCGAGCTGAGCCATAGTGAGCTTGGGAGTCCTGCTTGGTGGTCTTCTTCTGGTGGTAGCTGTAGGAGCAGCGCTGCTTTCGGCATTTATGGTTGTTTGTATTTGCAAGGCCTTGCTCTGATCCAAATCTTCGCTGGCTGTGAGGCAGAGCTTGTGCGATGCGAGATGTGAACCATATCACATGTTTTGCTGTGATCAGTAGACTGTAACTGTTGAAACTGGAGAGCGAGCAAGGCTTTCGACTTTTGCGGAAGCTTTTACAGTTGAGAGACTCTACCTGTAGACAGCTGTGACTCCTGCTTCTGTAACGGACGCCATCTAAAGAGGGAACAAGAACCGTGGCTGTAATGAGCATCTGAAGACCCTTATGGTCTGCAAGGACCGCTTGCCTTAATGGAGTTGCTGCAACGAAGGCTGCGGTGCTGCCTGAAGTCTCTGTAGATGTCACCTGTACAACACAGGTCATCAGGTCAGGTATTTTGAGCAAAAACATCTCTGTCAGAAAGGTACCAGGGTTTGGTGTAATGGCGTTGCACGGCAAGGAGGCTGTCACTGGTTTGAAGCATGTTATTTCCATAGTGTGTTTCTTCCCACTGACAATTTTGTAAGAAATACAACGTTTTCTGCTAAATTAATGAAGACTTTTTGCTCCCAGAAGCTTCCTCTCATTTTAGTCATTTTAACTTTGGTTTGGAAGCCCCTTGGGTTCTTTCCTTCTTGATTGAGCCACTTACATCAGGTTCCTTAAATCATTTGCTTACAGGGATGTTTCTCAGGATTGAATCCTTCTTCTTGATATTCCCTGGACTTCCTCCCAGGCTTTCAGCAGCCTTTATACGAGAGTGAAAGAAGCAGATTTATTATTCCAGTCTTGAGCTTGCTAACTCTGTGTGCGGGGGGACCGCCTGAAAATTGGGCTGACTGCCTTCGCTACAGCATTGTAGTAGAAGCTGCTGCTCAGTCACTGATGTCTAATAATCCTTCAGTCTCTTTGCTGTTGTCTCTGTATCCCTGGTTATGTCCTTCTATAGTGGGAATTTTGTAGTCACTGGAGACGAGCTCTTGGATTTGGTCCCCCAGGAGGGAGGGAGATGAAGACGAGCCTTTCGGCCCTCGGACTCCCCTGCAGCCCTGTTGCTCTGAGCTGGCTTTCCCTTCACTGGCTGTCTTTTGCTAACAAGAATGTAAATGATCTTTTTTAAAAATATCCTGTGATCTGTTCAGCAACGTTTCCCTCCAGTTAGAAGAGTGTGTGTCATTTAGGTGCTCCCTGCTGCTGTTTGTGGTGGGGATTTACTTCTTGACAGGTCATCTGCAGTGGGTCAGGATGCTGAAGGTGGGTCCAGCTTCATCTGGCTTGAACACGAGAAGGTTGGTTCAGGTCCTCTCAAGGAAGAGGATGATGAATGGGAATGGAGGGATGAAGCACCAGAGCACCTCTGTAGCGAGCCAGGGCTCAACAGCTCTGCTGCTAGGTAGTCAGTGTGATCCCGGTGCCACTCTGCTGCAGTATTTCTGGCTGTGCCTTGGCCTGGGACCACGTGGGACCTTCGGGAGCTGGTGGCAGCAGGTTTCCTCTCGGCTCTCTTCAGCCAGAAGTAACCTGTTGGTTTTGTTCCTTTTCAGGTCTCTTCACACTCCTGGTTGAAGATTTTGGTGAGTACAAGAAACCTTCCTGGGAAGTTGGTTTCATGCTTGACATTACCCTTAGTCCTTTCTGGTGGGCTTTACACCAGCTTCTGCCCTTTGTTTGCAGGGGTCAAGGGAGTGCAGGTTGAAGAGATTTACGATCTGCAGAGCAAATGCCAAGGGTAAGTCACAGGCGTGAAAGTCTGAGTTTTATTAAGCAGAATGCATCTGTGGGCCCAGGAACTCATCGCCAGGTGGTCAGAAGGACCCATGTGAGCTTGTCAGTCAGTGCTGTAAGCAATGAACCAGGAGTGCTTAGTCAGGTTTGGGGCAGACGAGTGATCTCCTGCCTTAAGAAAAACCTCATGGGGCGGGTGGGGACGTACTTCAGGGGATTCATCTCCCTTTCCTCATGGAGAGGTGCAGTGCCAAGCTGGCGTGCTTGCAGTGGGGGCTTTCTCCCCATCTCAGTGCTTGAAAATGGCTTTGAGACTGTCGCTTTCTTAAAAGCCATTGTCTGATCTCCTCTTGAAAACGAAGACAACGTATGTATTAAAGGAGGGGTCATTTGGTGGTCAGGCACTATTCTGCAAGTCAGTCAGTGTCCAGAGGTGGATTCCACCTCCCGTTTCTCTGTCTTGAGCCTCTTAAGACCTGTCAAACCCCAAAGTTTTCAAGTTTGATTGTTGTCTGAGCCTGCAGCATCAGCGCAGGAGAGGGTCCTGGGTAACGAGGATGGTCACTTCCAGAAAGATGGGGCTGGCGGTTCTGCTTTCCCTCCCCGTCTTTGCTCTGCCTGTGGTTTGAAACAGAAGGTTTCTGGCGCTGGGCGGAGCAGCCCCACTGGTGTGGTCCGTCCAAAATGATGCAGCTGCTGCCTTCTCTCTGCAGCCCTGTGTATGGGTTCATCTTCCTGTTCAAGTGGATTGAAGAGCGGAGATCACGCCGGAAGGTCTCTACCCTGGTGGATGAGACGTCGGTGATCGACGATGACATCGTTAATAACATGTTCTTTGCTCACCAGGTAGCCTGGAGGCGAGGGGAAAGAGGGGGGGCGATGTCTCGTGTGACACCTCAGGGAAGCAACGTGGTACTGAGAGGCTGCACTGCTCTTGGTGGTCCTGAGGGCAGGTCCTCTTTCCTGGGAGTCTCTGCCCTGAGCTCCAGGTTGGAGGGAATCCAGTGAGGGCTGCGAGCCTGTCCATGGCCTGTGCTGTGAGCAGATGCTCATGGGGGCATGGTGTGGCTTGCTAAACGAGACTGACCTCCTTCCTTCCTTTGAGAGCCGAGGTCAAGTTGCTGCTCTCACAAGTGGTTCTTGCATCAGTACTTTCAAATTGATTATTGTCGACTCTGAGGGGTTGTTGAAGGGTTGCCTTGTTCCTGCTGCTTAAGATGGTCCTTGTGTCACCCTCCAGCTGATCCCCAATTCCTGTGCCACCCATGCCCTGCTGAGCGTCCTCCTGAACTGCAACAATGTTGACCTGGGCCCCACGCTGAGCCGCATGAAGGATTTCACCAAAGGATTCAGCCCTGAGGTAGGGCTGGAGGTGTGCAGGGCTGTGCATGGGTGGTGCGTGTGAATCTGCCTCTCGCTCCCCTCTCAGGATGATGCTCTAACGAGCTCCCTTCCAGCCCTTCGTGGCTGCACGCTACGTCAGTATTGCCTCTTCTCTCTCGTCTTCCTGCCTTGCCTTGCTCAGAGCCTTGGTCCTCTTACGCTGGGCACAGCTCTGAGCCTTCTGTCGTGTTATTCCCTAGCCCAGGTGCGTTCTCTAAGTCTGTGATCAAAAGTCCTCTCTCCTACCTTCAGACCTATCCTGAAGTCTGTGTTCCCTCTCTAACTGTAATTTCTTTAGCAGAAGTTGTGTGTTCTTTTCATCTTGGGTTTTACCTCTAACTCAGCAGAGCAGAGGATGTGCCTGAAAGTTGTTCTTCCAGTCCTGTGTATGGATGGAGGGAGGGAGTGGGGAGCTGGTGGGTGAAGCGTTTTGTTTGCTGCCTGTCACTTCTCAATTGTTTTCCTCTCTTGCTCTTCGCTGCAGAGTAAAGGCTATGCTATCGGCAATGCCCCAGAGCTGGCCAAGGCCCATAACAGCCATGCCAGGTGAGTGAGGGGGTGTCTCGCAGCTCACTTTCGCTGGAGGAGGCAGACTCTCCACTGACCTCTCGCCTCTCTTGCCCTCGTAGGCCAGAGCCACGGCACTTGCCGGAAAAGCAGAATGGTATCAGTGCTGTGCGAACCATGGAGGCTTTTCATTTTGTCAGTTATGTCCCTATCAAGGGACGGCTGTTTGAGCTGGATGGGCTGAAGGTCTATCCCATTGACCACGGTAAGAGCCCGCCTGTCCCTACTCATTGACACAGTCGAATAGACACCCTGGTATGTCCAAATGTATGTATTAATTTTCATTGCAACTAAGTGTTAGCTAATGTTTGTGGAGAATCACTCCAGTGGCTCCCAGATTTGTCCTGAGTTTTGATAGCTCATTTTGGAGCCTATGCGCTGGGGACTGTGTCTAGAAGGCAATTATTTCTAAATACATTGCATTGTTTTTTCCAGCCTTGCCATTTTCCTCCCCAGTTGCTCAGGGTCACGAGGTCCTTCTGCAGCTCTGAAATAACTCGTTTCGCTAGCAGTATTTGTGTCCTCCTTACCTTGTGCCAAATAACTGCTGTGTGTTGAGGCACAAGGTCCCAATGCAGATCCCAGGAGGCTGCTCAGGTTACTCCTCTTACAACTTGACCACTAGTTCTGTCTTTCAGACCCTTATTTATCCCTGCTAGGACTTTGCTTCTGTCGGGCCCTTTGGTAAGGTACCCACTTCATGTACTTGGGTTTCTTAAGCATGGCACCAGATCCAGTGGCAGGTGGATTCCAGCAGGAGCTGGCATTTCATTGGACTTTGTGTGCCCGGAGCCTGTGAATTGCTTGTGGTCTGTAGGGTTCAAAACTCACCTTTCTGCCCTGCAGATAACTCACGTTTTCCATTTGGAAGGCAGAGGCAGGGGGTTCCACGTATGGGCTGACAGCGTGGTCCTTCTGCCTCCTGGGCCCCTTCTTGACTTGCTCCCTGGTGTGTAAGGGAGCCTTGAGAATGCCTTTTGTGGGGATGGCAGGATCCGCTCTGTGAGTCTGAAGCAGGAGCCCTGGCCTGCTTTGCTAAGTTCAGCTCTGTCTCCTTATCACAGGGCCGTGGGCTGACGACGAGGAATGGACGGACAAAGCCAGGAGAGTAATCATGGAGCGCATCGGCCTGGCCACTGCAGGGTAACGTCCCAGGCCGTGGTGCAGGCACTGGCCCCTCGCTGTTTTTCCCTGGATTATTTCTACTGTGGTTTCTGTGCGACAAATTGTGGAAATGGGGGTAGGGAATGTTGCTTGGGAAGGGTGCAGACGCACTGCCTCCTTGCCTTCTCTTGCCTGCAATCTGCCTGCCTCCAGAGCATGCAGAGGAGCTGCACCCTCTGTGCGATGCAGAGTCCCTGCAAATGGCCATGCAGGTAAGAGTGGCCAAATTAGGTCCCTGTTAGCTTGAGTCCATAGGAGAAGGAATGGTGCTTCTTGTCCTGAGCTGGGCCTCTTGGATGCTTGGGCATGAGGGTGACTAAGCACTGGCACAGGTCACCCAGAGAGGATGTAGAGTCTCCATCCTTGGAGATACTCAAAAGCTGTCTGGATGTGGTCCTGGGCAACCAGCCGTGGGTGACCCTGCTGGAGCAGGGGGTTGGAACAGATGACCTCCACAGGTCCCTTCCCACCTCAACCAACCTGTGACTCTGTGAAGAGTGTTCTGCATTGTGGCTGAAGTAACCTTGCTCTGCTTCTTCAGCCAGTGTGAGGTTGACTTGGTTTTGGGGGAAAAGCCCCCAGTGTGTTGGTGTTAAATGCCAGGGCAGGGGATGGGCTGCCTGGAAAGAGCCCGCAGGAGGTGTGCGGGGTATGGCTGGCAGCCTGCTGACCACCCTTGCTGGGAGTCAGGCTTTCCACCGCCAGCTTGCAGCTGATGTCTGCTGTCCCCTTCCTGCAGGGAGCCGTACCATGACATCCGCTTCAACCTGATGGCGGTGGTGCCTGATCGGAGGATGAAGTACGAGTCCAAACTGCACATCCTGAAGATGAACCGCCAGACTGTGCTGGAGGCCTTGCAGCAGGTAGGACAGCCCAAGCCCTGAGAGAGTGCGAGCCTGGCGTGGAAATAGGCTCTGCTGTCAGAGCATCACCCTGTGCTGCAGAGGCCCTGGATTTTATGGGGTTTTTTGGCCTTGGGAAATGTCTTCTGGGTAGAGGAGATAACCAGCCTCGCTGCTTGGCCTTTTGCTGCTCACCTGGGAGGCTATCCATGGTGTTGCCGGTTGATTGTGTGCATGGGCACTCGGTGGTTGGCTCACCCTCGCAAGCTCTCCTTCTGCAGTGCTTGAACAGGAGGGATATGGTTTGGGTCACCCTGGTCCAGCACTCAGTTTCTGTCATTTGCCTTCAAGCTTATCCGAGTAACTCAGCCTGAGCTGATCCAAACCCAGAAGTCTCAGGAGTCTCAGCCTCTGGAAGAGGCAAAGCCAGCCAGCAGCAAGACTGTGACTGCGGAGAGCACCCATCCAGGTAGACCCCTGTACCAGTGGTGTTGCCAGTCAGTCAGCCTGACCAGCTGTGGAGCGAGCACAGGCTTGTGATGATGGGTGGCTGACCTGGAGCTTGAGCAAGTTTTATGGTCAGCTTCGCTTTCTTTTCTCCAAGCCCAGCTCTGTGTGCACCGTGCTGAGGTGTGGTAGATGCCTCTGTGCCTGGGAGAAGCGTTGGAGGGATGTGGAGCTTGAAAATGGGAGGGCTTAAGCTTGGGGCCACTTGTGACAGCTGGAGGTGGGATGGGAAGTGGATGTGATGGTCTGGTGGAGCGTAAGAGCTCTTCTGCTATGTGGGGTGGGCAAGGGGTGGCAGAGGACATTGAGTAAAACGTGATGGTGCTTGTCATGAAAGGCTGTGCTGTGATTGTATGGCAGACAGCACTGATGAGCCTGCCAGCCAGGGCCACCCTGCGGCCACACAGAGCCCACCCAACAAATCCAAACCAGTGGCAAAGACGTCAGCGAGCAGTATCAACGGGGCACCTCCAGCAAACCCCAACCCCATCGTGCAGAGGTTGCCAGCCTTCCTGGATAATCACAACTACGCCAAATCGCCCATGCAGGTAGGCTGGAGCTCCAGGCCAGCAGCATGCCTGACTTGAGCTGAGCTTTTCAATTCCAGTCCCTTACCTCCACGGGACTATGGCTGTCAGCCAGTCTAAGCCCTTCCCCTGCCTTGCAGCCTGCCTACCCTTGCACTAACCCAGACTGGAAGGTGAGAGGGTAAAGAGTGACCTGGCAAAACAGGTTAGCGTTAATGTGGGTCAACTGAGCAAGCATAGGGAAGAGTCCCCCATCCCCTCTCGGAAGGGGCAAGTGCTGGTGCTCAGCTAGACCGAGGACGTGTCTGCTGGGCTCTTCCTCCTTGCCCCGCTGCTGGCAGGCCATCAGCAACAGTGTTTTGCAGGAGGAGGAAGACCTTGCAGCAGGAGTGGGTCGCAGCCGGGTCCCAGTCCGACAGCACCAGCAGTACTCAGACGATGAGGATGACTACGATGATGATGAGGAGGAGGAAGTTCGTAACACCAACTCAGCCATCAGGTGATGGCTTGAGGCAAGGGCAAGGGGCAGGGAGCAGACATTTGCGGAACCACCATCGGTGACTTCCAGATCTCTTTCCTGAGCGCTGTTAGCTGTGTTCAAGCCTGCACCTGTGTGTGCAATCAGGGCTGTTCCCTTGGCCTGCTATTTTACTGTTCGCTGGCTGGATTTTGTGAAGCCCTTCTGTAGCTCTTCACAATCAACCCTGAGTTTTGGCTGCCCTGAGTAACTGTATATTGGCAGCAAACTTTGGGGCTTCTCTGCTTTCCCCCCATTTCCAAATGGTTCTGAATAAATGGAATAGCCCAGCTCTGGGGGGCTCCTCCATAGCTCTCTCCTGCTAGGGCTTTTCTAGTGCCACTGGTGGCTGTGTGGGTGGTGGAGCTTGACCTGCAGAAGGTCACCTGGTAGCTGATAAATTGCTGTATATTGTGGTTGGAGGGCGGAGGCTGGCTGTGCTGCCTTGAAGGGTGCCTGGTGGTCAAGGGAACGTGGTGTGCCCTGCTTGGGGGGCTTCATTTCTCCAAAATGAACCTCAGTTCCCCAGTGCCAATTGCCAAATGAGCTCCTGGTGATGGTGTTGGCATGCTCAGACTGCTATGAAGGTCTGGAAGGTGGGGTCACAGGCTGCTCTTGGGGCTTCTGGAAGAAGAGGAGGGGTACACAGCACCCTTTGGGAAGCTCCCTGTGCCCCCCGGCTGCGTAGGAGTACCTGTGGCTGAGCGATTCAGTGAGGTGGGGTGCTGTCAGAGAAGCTGGTGGCAGTGGGGGTGACCTAGAAATGTTTCAGGCCTTGCTTCATCCCAGCAGACAGCCTGGAGTGCTGAGCGCAGAGCTGGCAGTGCCTGCACTGGGGCCCCCCCCTCCTTCCACCAGCTACTCACCTTCCCTGCTGTGTTCCTGGGCAGGTACAAAAGGAAAGGACAGGTAAAGCAAGAGCACGTGACGGGGGCTGCGGATGGCCAGCTCTCTGTCCTCCAGCCCAACACCATCAACGTCCTGGCTGAGAAGCTGAAGGAATCTCAGAAGGATCTTTCCATTCCCCTGTCCATCAAGACGAGCAGCGGGGGTGCCGCTGTGGCAGTGGTTACCCACTCCCAGCCTTCTCCCACCCCCAGCAATGAGAGCACGGACACCGCCTCCGAGATTGGCAGTGCCTTCAACTCCCCGCTGCGCTCTCCCATCCGCTCGGCCAACCCCACCCGCCCCTCCAGCCCCGTCACCTCCCACATCTCCAAGGTGCTCTTTGGTGAGGAGGACGGCCTGCTGCGTGTCGACTGCATGCGCTACAACCGGGCTGTCAGGGACCTGGGGCCTGTTATCAGCACTGGGTTGCTGCACCTCACGGAGGACGGCGTGTTCTGCTCGCTGGCTGTTGCAGGTAGGTGCCTGCCAGCTTTTGGGGGGGTGGCATCTCCCCTGCGGTGACAGGACAGTGTCCTTTGACTTTGGGAGTGGATACTGGTCCTTTGCGATGGCTCCTAACGCTTCCTTCCCCTGTGCGCAGATGGGGGGAAAGGCTCCCCCCATTCCATCAAACCTGGTGAAGAGGCCCCGGTCGCAATCAAACTGGATGAGAAGGAGGGCAGTGAGGCCAGTGACAGCAAAGAGAAGGTGGGACTTGGCAGGACCAGTGATCACCCTGGGGGGGAAAAGTATTCTCCCAAGGTGAGTTTTGTGCTGTGACAGCCCTGGGAACATGGAGCTCCCTGCGCTCACCCAGAGACGCAGCAGCGCTGGCAGTGACCGAACCGCATGTGCACGCTGTCCCACTCGCGTGTCGCCGCAGCCGTCCCTCGAGGCCCAGGGCAGTGCAGGTTTTGTGCCTTGCGTCATCCTGGGGACATTTGCCTCGGCAGTGGGCAGAGCTGCTGGCTCCCACAGCTGAGACGTTCAGTGTGCTGTGCTCTCCTTTGGGCCAGGGGGTGGTGCGACCCTGCACCCCCAAATCACAGCCTGCTGATTACTGCCTGTCTCTGCCCTCCAGCCAGAGACAGGAGCAGGCTTGGGCAGCAAAAGCACATCAGAGCTCCCTGGAGGAGAGCTGGTTAGAAACTGTTTTACTCAAAAGGGAAGTCTTCAAATTTAGTTATTGAGAAGAACCAGGCCCTGGGGTGTTTCTCAGGCATGCACGCAACCCTTCCCCCTGTCCCAGAAAACCAGGTACGTGGGGCTGGGCCAGGCTCAGGCAGAACCCAGCTCCCCTGAGGCTGGCCATAGTGCTGGCTGCTTGATCACCCTCTGACTCAGAAATTCCCTACAATGAACTGGTTTTTTTTTTTTTTTTCTTCTTTCTTCCCCTGGCAAGTGTTTTTTTGCTTTGATGGATCCTCCCTTTCCCAGTGCAGAGAAGAAGACCCACCAGCTCACCCCGCTGGCTCCTGGGCTGCAGCAGGGGTCTGTCTGCTCACGTTTGCTCTGCTTGATCCTGGCAGGAGCTGCTAGCGCTACTGAAGTGCGTGGAGGCAGAGATTGCGAACTACGAGGCCTGCCTGAAGGAAGAGGTGGAGAAGAGGAAGAAATTCAAGGTATGTTTGTTGATGGCTTGTTTGCATTGCTGATTTAGCTCCCTGAATGCTTCTGTCTGGGGTGTCTTTATGTCAAAGTGGAAGGAGGGTGTTTCAGCTGAGAACGGCCACAGGGTCCCTTTTCCATTACTGAACAGCCGTATGGGGCAGAGCTCCTGCCAGGGCAGACCAAATCCCCTGGGCAGCACTAACTAGCTTGAGGAGGATGGTGGAGCACTGCAGCTGGGCCACAGCTGAACATCAGCACTGACAGGAGGAGGCGGGGGGGAGTCTCTGTCCTGAGGCCTGGCAAGATTCCTCCCCTGCCCACCCTTGCCTCTTCCCAGCTGCCCTTTGTGGAAAATGCTGGCATCTGAACTGGGATGGAGACCGTCCCAGTTGTGCGCTGGCCTGAGCTGGGCGGGGAGCTGGGCCCCTTCCTGCTCTGGTCTGCTTGGCCTGTAGCGTGGGCCAGGCATGCCAGTTCTTTGCTCCCTGATAGCCTTGAGCTCTCCTTTCTCCCTGCCACCCGTTCGTGGATTATTTGTGGATTTGTTATCTTTTTGTAGATCGATGACCAGAGGAGGACCCACAACTACGACGAGTTCATCTGTACCTTCATCTCCATGCTGGCCCAGGAAGGTGAGCTGTGCTGTGTGGCCGAGGGGACAGAGCGTGTGGTTCAGATTCAGCTGGGGGACCTACACTGAGCGTGGCAGACCAGCAGCTGGGAGCCTGGGAAGCTCACCGTGCCCTGATCTCTGCTTCTGCCAGACCCAGGGCATGAGGTAGCTCTCAGTCTGGGGAGCCAGACGTGTCCATTTTGTGTCCTGATTTTATAGTCCCAGGAGGAGCCCACTGATGGGTTTTGGGCGAGAGAGGGAGGGCTGCACTCTGGCATGGGCAATATCAGCACTCCAGCGTGGGGCACGTCTGTCTGCCTCTCCCCCTGCAGGCATGCTGGCAAGCCTCGTGGAGCAGAACATCTCCGTCCGCAGGCGGCAGGGAGTCAGCATCGGCCGTCTGCACAAGCAGAGGAAGCCAGACCGCCGGAAACGCTCCCGCCCATATAAAGCCAAGCGTCAGTAGCCTGGGAGTCAAGACTGTGAGAAGAAGCAGCTGGGCTTTGTGGCTTTGGGCAGTGGCACTTGGATCTATGTTACCCTTTGCCCAAGGAAGAGGGACCACAGCGACAAGCCCTCAGCTGAGGTGGAGCCTGGGGACAAAGAGAAATCAGATTTTCCTCTGATCCCGAGTTGTGAAAGGTGAAAATGTATTGTCTTGAGGGGAGTCCCTGCAGCAGAAGGCAAGCCGGAGCGCCCAGCTGCCTGACCATGCCACAGCAGCGCCCAGATGCCGTGGGCCCATGTCTCGGCGCCGTGGCTGAGGACTGTGGCAGGAGGGGAAGAGCCCACCCGGCCAGTGGCGGGTCTGGCATTGTGGGAATGCCGGCAATGCTGATGTGAGGCTGTGCTAGCCACAGCTGGCTGTGGTTTGTGTCCTGTGTCCAGGCCTTCAGCTCTGTGCTTCCCCAGGACATTCGTGTCTCTTTTCTATCCTTCCCTCTCCCTTTCCCAAATTTATTTTTCATTCTGACCCACATTTTGGCCGTTGCTGAGTGAGGTGGCTCCTGGACAGAGCCCGTTCTCCTGCATCTACCCACTGCTGCGCTGCCCAGCTCCCAGAGCTGGCCGACGTGGTCAGGCAGTCCTGCCTTGCCCTGCCCTCACTGCTCTGGGGATGGCAGCACCCCCTGCCAGCGCAGCCAGGCTCACTGGTGGGCCTTGGCAGTTCTATTGCCAGGTGAGGATGGGTGGGCTTGTCCCTGGACCTGGGCCTTGTGCCCAGCCCTCCGTGGTGGTGCTGGGGGGCGGCGCGTGGCTCTGCTGCCATGGCTGCTTTCCTGGAGACCAGCTCTGTGGCCCTGGCAGTGCCTGTGGGTCACGCGGGATTGCTCCAGGCCCAGTTCCCAGAGAAACCCTGTGAATTATGAACAGACCAAGTTCATAGGGTGGCCTCGGTGCTGCTGGGCACGGCGCCGGGGTGGATGCTGGATGTGGAGTCACTTGGTGCCCTTGGCGAAGCCTTTCAGCGTGGAGAGAGGCGACTGGTTGCTGTAATGCTCAAGGTGGGATGGGGACTGCAGTGGTGGGTGGAAGCAATGGAGGGAGCCCAAAGCTGCTCCTTCTGCCCAAGCTGCTCGCTGGCTGCTAACCCAGAGCTTGCTGGTGGGGGCAGCAGCCTGTTTCTTACCGCAGCACGCAGGCCTGGCCTGCCTGCTGTCTCCTACCAGCCCTGCCAGTGCCCCTGCACAGTGTCTTCTCCTGCCTGTCCCCAGCAGCCTGGCAGAGATCTCAGAAGCCAGAGGTCAGCGCCTCTCTCCAGCGGCATCCTGAGGCATAGCTGGGCCAAGGAACAGCTGGGCCAAGGGGAGCTGCCACAGGACAGGACTGAATTTTGCAAATGTGCAAATTTGTACAGATCTTGACTATGGAATGAAACTATTCTTTTGGTATTTGTTGAAGGGAAGAAAATCCTTCTGTCTCTTGCTGTGTCTGATATCAAGTTCTGTAAATAATGGATCTGTCTGAAGGAATAAAGCTGTCCTGTAACAGCCAGCCAAGGGAGAGGTGTGTGAGGGAAGGGAGAGGGGTACATGCGTGGCTGGGAGCACCAAGTGCCTGCTCCGGGCCATGTTGTTGCCGCTGGCAGCTCTTCTGTGGTACTAAAAACTTGAGATAGTTGTGGGGACTGCAATAACACCAGGTGAATGAGATGCTGGCGGAGTCGAGCTCAATTTACTGACACAGCTCAGAGGGCAGGAGGAGAGGGGGAGTGGCTGCTGGCAGTCAGTGCTTGGCTCCTGCTGCCTGCCTCCGTGCAGGATGGCGGAGGCACCAGCTCAGGCCCTCAGCTGGGTTGGTTTCCTGGGCTGGGTGGGTTTTCTGGCTAGAAGTCCAGGGCGCAGATCAAGGCTGTGCCCCGTTTGATCCAGTGCTTCTGCGGCTTGTCTGTAGGGATCTCTACAGCAATCACGTAGTTGGTGGAGTGGCCCGTTGTTGACAGCGTGCCTGTAATGGGGGAAGCAAGGGCAAGAGGGTGGTACTACAGCCCTGGCTGCTGTGCACTGACTGGCGAGTCCCATACAACTGACCCCATACGAAATCCCCTGTCCGATCCCCGTGCTAGGTGACAGGCTGAGCGGGGCTGGGGGAAATGGGCTTGTGTATTTTTGGGTGTGGGCTTGAGGAGAGCCTGGCCAGAGGCACTGCTGCATAGCCAGGGTGCCTGGCTGCTCCATCTCCATGACCACAGCAAGAGAAATCTTTTTCTCCCTGGATGGTCTTGGCCAACAGTGCCTTGCTCCATGCCAGTGTGTGGCAGGAGGAGCTCCTGCAGCCTCTCCTGGGCTGCTCTTCCTAGTTTCTTCTACAATCTCTCTTGCTTCCGGAGATCTGTCTTTAGGGCACCTACCTGCACGAGTGAGAGTCTTATAGATTGGGCACAGGTAGGTGCCAGTGGCTGGAGGCTTGCGGTTGGGGACAGGAAGCAGCCAGATGACAGCCATCTCTGTGTAAAGCTCCTTGGGGCGCGACTCCGCTAGCTGAAACGCAGTGGGGTCCCAGCGGGCGCCTTCAAGAAACAAGCCATGGATGTAGCAGCCTTCATCAGGATGACAAGTGAGCTCGCTCACCGACTCCTTCATTACCTGCAGGAGAGCGGGCCCAGGGCCCTGATCAAGGTGTGTCCCTGGAGGCTCAGCCCCAAGGACCCCCTTAAGCTGCTCTTAGTTAAGTAAGTCAGCGCTGCCACAGGGGAGCCTGCCCCAGCTCTGAGATGGGCTGGGCTGGGTTTTCTGGCATCTCACATCATGAGGCTGTGGGGCAGCCTGTGGCAAAGCCTGTGGAGGGGGATGTGAGCAGGTCTGGAGAGGCAGAGAAGCCTCTGCTTGCCTTGTGGAGGTGTCTGGCAGTGTGAGTGCGTGTGTCTGAGCACAAAGGGGATGATGGGGTCCATAGGCAGCTGTGCAGCTAGTGGCTTCACCTCCTGGGCAGGTCAGGGCTAGAACTGCTGCCTTTGTGGCCTTCTAGCAGCAGATTAAAAAAAAATCCAGAAAAAATCCAGAGCTTCTGGGTGACTTACTGACCTTGAAGCTAAAGGAGATGGTGTCGATGGAGATGATGGACTTCCTGGCAAAGTTCTGCAGCGTCCCGGTGAGGAAGGCCTGGGGGAAGAAGAACCCACTGATCCAGAACACAGAGGGGATCCCGTGGCTGATCCATTTCTGCAGGAATTCAATCCGCTGCACCAAGTCGTTCACCCAGGATGCCAAGGGCTTCAGCGAGGGGTAGGCCTGCGGCGCACCCAGAGAGGAAGGTGTTGAACACAGTTAAGGACACCCTAGACCTTGTGCCCCAGTTGCTGGCAGCTGCCCAGAGCCCAGGGATTCATCCAGCCTGGGGCTAGGAACACCTGCAAGCTGCACTAGGCAGGAGACATCTCCGTGCCAGGGCAGCAAGGGCCAGCTCCATGTGAGACAGCCCAGTCCAGCTGTGGTGGTTGATGATCCATTCCCCCAGTTTGGGTGAGCTCCTGTGGTCAGCTGGGCTGGCTGAGGCACATATCTTGGCATGCCACATACCTTGGCATGCCACATCTCGGGGACAGTGTTCTTGTACAAGCTGCTGGCCATCAGCTCCAGCTGAGAGGACATCACGACCAGCCCCTTAAGAGCTTTCAGCAAATCCTTCAGTGTCTGAGCAATCACCTCCAGGAGCCTGTTGTACCTACAGAGAATGAGTAGAGGGAGCAGAGTGACTCAGTGCAGTGGGTTATTGCCCATGTCTGCCCAGAGAGGGTATGGATCTCTGTACGAGTGAAGCTCCTGCATGTAAACTCTGGCCCCATTCCACTTTAATGGGGTCTCATAGCTGCCCCCCCAGCCCTGAATTGCTGATGGTAGTAGATGGAGACACAGATCAGTCCCCACAGGACAGGGATCAGCTGAAGGTCCTGGGTGGAACAACACGGTTAGCGTGGTTGCCAACCCCACTGCCGTGCTCAGCAATGGGGTTCCTCAAGGCTGGGTGGGAGCAGGGTCCTGCACATGTCTGCTCTTCCCCAAGGAACCAGCCGGTTGCTGGCCCAGGACATGATCCCACAGGAGTTTTACCTGATCACCTCCTGTACCAGCACTGTGTTCATGGACTCTTCGTAGAGCAGCGGGTATTTGTGGATCACCTCCTGCACATTCATGGGGGCAGGAAGCTTTGCCAGGATGTCCTTGGAGGTCTCCTCCACAAGCTGGAAGGAAAGGCAGCAGGTGGGTGAGCATCCTCCTGGCCACAGCTGCCGAGAAGGGGGAGAGCTAACGCCTGGATGGCGGTGCCATTGCTGGCATGCAGCAGGCAGGGTGGCACCTGCTGAGAGCTGGTGTTTGTGCTCGCTACCTGTAACGGACACTGGCTGCCAGAGCACTGACAGGATCGGGGCACCCACCTCTTCCCTGCTGCGGCCTCCCAGCGTGACGGTCTTGGGTTGCAGCTGCATAATGGCCCCGAGCAGAGCAAAGGTCTCGTTCTGAGCGAAGGTGATGTTGGCATTGTCATGTAAACCAAAGAGCTCTGGGTTATCATTGAGTGGCAGGCTCTTGATGTACTGGAGGTAGCCCTGGAGAGGAATCCGCACAGGCTGTGAGGCCAAGAGTACAGGGATAAAGCTGTGGTGCCCTTTCGGGCTGCCACGGGCCTGGCCTGAAAGACATGACTAAGCCAGGGTTGCTGGGTAAACTAAACCCAGCAGATCTAAACCCAGCAGATCACAGACTCAGTTGGGAGCTATTCCTTGTCTTGGTGTTTGAGATTCATTCATCTGACTTTTACACAGCTCTTTGTCCCCTGTCACAGCCAGGAAATGCAACTCACAGCTTTGACTTAGGGACAGCTTATGTGCACCCAGAGCAATGCTTGCTGACGCAGGCTGCTGCGGAGGCTGACGGGGTAGCAGCTCCTCTGAGCCAGGTTTGGTGGCTGAGTGGAGGCCATGGCCATAGTTTGTGGTCTGGCTGGGGAGTTAAATTGCATTTGTGTAGAAGCAAACATGCTATGAGAACGAGCAGCTTGGCAGTGGGCTTCCTGCTGTGTCTCCTGCAGAGCTCCTCGGATACTTAAGGTATGTGATATCAAAATGATTCAGAGTACAAAAGCTTTCAGCTGGGGAATTCTGGTGACAGCTGCTACCACCTCCTGTGCACAGGGACAAGATTTTCCTCCTGTTGCTTGAAACAGATGCGGCTTCCTGAAAGCAGCTGAAGATCCCCACGTTCTTACAAACTTATATTCCCCCAAGGAACTGGAAATGCAGTGGGTTTCAGGGAGGAGTAGATCCCCTTTGCATTATGACGATCCCCCTGGATCTATGAGCTGTAATTTATTACTTGAGTACTTACATCGAGGTCAGAAGACGTACTGATCTGCTTGTAGATCCCCGATTCAGAATAGGCAAACTCAGGAATTAAAACCTCAGGCTTGTAGAAATCTTCCAAAATACTCATGATGCAGCGCCTGTCCCAGTCATCAGTCACACGGCCGCCGTAGTTGATCTCACCAGTTGTGTACTTCAGAACCTGTGAGGGACCCCGCTATGGCTTTCCAACCCGCACATGCATCATGAGCCTGTTCCCTCCACAGGACAGGCCAGCTCACGCGCTTACCTTGTATGGGACGTCTGTGTATTCGCTCAAGAACATCTGTAGCTGACTGATGCAGATACGGAGGTCTCCATCTGTAAACTCATAGGGGATATTGAACCCCAGAGGCCCAAACTTTCTCCTCTCCAGCATGTTCCCATGGAAGAAGCAAAGTGACAGCAACAAGGATTTAAACTCTGCAACCTGTGGTCAGGGGAGCAAGAAGAGGTGCTTAGCTTGGGAGGAGGCATCTTTGGATGGGGTCAGTTCCTACTGGGACCTGGCAGAGGAGGTGTGCCAATTCAGCAGTGCCAACTGGAGCCTAAAGAGGTGGAAATCTCCATCAGGCTGCTGTGCTGGGGAAGGCTGTGGCCCACTCCCTTGCTTAAAGAGAGCTGCAAGTGTCTTATGCTGGGCCTCTGCAATCCTGTTGCTTCTGTTTCTCAAAGTGAAACTTCTAATTGGCTCACCACAGAGTAGACGTGGGCTTATATGAAATACCACCAGCCCTTCTCTAGCACATGGGAGATCTAGTGGAGAGGAAGATCTGTGCCTGAAGAGGAGCAACATCCAGGTGGAGAGCATACATTGGAGCAGGCACAGGCTGGGGACAGCAAACCAAAGCACTACCTGGGTCTTACCTTGGGGCAAGAATTCAAGAAGTCATCACTGAAACTAATGTAGGACTTGAGCAGGTTGGCCTTGACCCCGCGGGGGCGCTCGATGGTCATCTTGGAGCCATTCTGGAGGATGGACACAGGGAAGTGGTTGCTCGGTAGACTGGTGAGCCAGAGGCGAAAGTCCTGATGCACCTGGAAGTCCAGAAGGCAGCAAGTGCTCAGAGGGTGCAGGCATAGCCACTGCAGCTGCTCCTACACTGACCCTCTGTTTTACAGAGGACCTGTGGATGGGATTGAACTAGATCTGGGCTCCTCCCAGGGCTCCAGCCTCCTGCCTGTTATCCTCAGAGTGGGCAGGCTGCTCAGTAAAACAGCTCACCTTGCTGGGGTCAATGCTCTCAATGAGTCTCTCCAGTGAAGGCATCCAGCTGGGGGCCAGGTGGCAGTTCTGGAAGAAGACCCAGTTGCCCTGCTCCATGGCACTGTGCATCATGGCTTCAGCATGGGGGCCCTGAGGAGGCAGATGAGAAGAGCTCAGAGACCCTGGTCCAATGCGCATTGTGTCCTGCTGAGCTGGACAGGGAGACAGCTGCTGGGTGGAAGGACCACTTTCCAGAGCTATGGCCTGGCTTTGTCCCCATGGCTCAACTGGATCTTTGCTGTCTGATGGCACAGCAAAGGCCCTTTTACAGCTTTTGCAAGCCTGTGTGGGAGGGTGGAGGGAATGGAAGAACTGGGGATGGATTTGGGAAGTTAGAGGGCACTTATAGGGGGAACCCCTGCAGCCCCAAACTGAACTGGCTCCTCCAGCTAGCAGAAGGTTGGTAAGGGCCCTGGGGCAGAAGGGTGTCTTCACTGTGCTGCAAGGGTGTTTGACCTACTTGGAGCTAGGTGAGATCACTGGGAGTGCCAGCAGGACAGTGGTGCCCCAGGTGGGGACCAGCAGTTTACCTGGCCTTGGCCCAGAGAAATGGCAGAGAGCTTTTGGCAGAACTTCATTTCTTCAGCAAACTTGTAGAGGTCAGCAGCAGGGTCAGTGCCCGGGGATAGCACGAACACCAGGGGGGTGGTGGCAGTGGACTCCCTGAAGACGACTGAGAGGTCAGTGGTCTGCAACACAGAAAGTTGGTCAGGGCAGAGGGGCCACAGTGGCGCCACACTCAGCACCTCCTCACCCTGCCTGGCCTCCAGCTCCTCTCCAAGGCACCAGTGTGCTCTTGGGTGTTGAGGCCAGAAACATGTTTAATAAGGGCCTAGTACAGCTCTCCTCCAGCAGCATTAGGATCAGGGCAGTAACCACTTTCTCATTTGTCATTCAAACTCTTCCCTCGTATGTGTGCACTACCTGCCCCCTCCCAGTGTGGTTTAACTGGTGGACATCAGGTAGGATATCCCTCGTTTAAGACATAAGTGTTTCCCCAGCTGTGGGAACACTGTGGCTGCAGAGAGGCATGAGCACACTCACTGCAATTGGAAAATGCTGATGGCCCATTTTCAGCAAGCTCAAGGCCTCCTGCTCCACTCCTGGCCCCACCAGTGCTTCCTTTTGGCTGGTTACCTGCGGCTCAACGAAGTGTCGATCCAGGTTCAGCACCACAAAGTCCTGCATGGCGTTGGTGATCTTATCTCCCCGCAGACATCGCAGAACCAGCAGCTTCTGGAAGGCATCAAGCTCAGCTTCCCACTTCCCGGGCAGGGGCTCTCTGCAAAGCAATCAGGTGCATTTTGGGGGGATGTGCCAGATCCTGCAGCTCCCAACAAACACCCAAGTTGCCTGCGGTTTCAGAAGGGCCTTCCAGTCACTTGGCTGAGGTTGTTGTCCATAGCCTTGAAACCATCAGCAGGCAAGCCAGAGTTGCTTCCGCTGGGGAAGTGCCAAATACTGCTGGGCTGAGGCATCATGTGGCTCTGCCTTGGGCAAGCAACATGCACAGGCAAGGGCCACTCTTGAGGAGACAAAGCAATGCCTTGTCCTCTCCCTTGCATGGCACTGCACTGGGAGCAGAGCCGGCACTATGGCTATATCAGCTCCTTATGCTCTCCCAGGGATGCCATTACCTGCCATGTGCAGTACAGCTAAGCTGACAAAGCAGGGGGCACTTGCCTGTGAGGCTTGGGGCTGTCAAAAATGGCCCTGAATGCTACAAGGTTGGCTGCAAAATCATTGGCGAAGCCAGAGAAGTTCTTCAGGCTGCTCAAGGCCAGGATGTCTCCCCATGCTCTCTCGTACAGCCAGGCCGGAGCTGGGTTCTCCCTCATCTCCTTTATGGTCCCTCCTGAGAGCAGGTACCGCCACTCATCCTGGGAACAGGATAGGACGTGGTCATGGATTATAGCCTACCTGCCTGGGCCTGAGACACGTGGGTTTGTGCCATATCCAACTAAAATCCTGTAGTAACTTTCTGGCTGCCTCTCCTGCCAGGTGTGTGTGTCAAGGAGTAAGTGAACTGGAAGGTCTGGTGAGATCAACATCACTGTTCACCTGCCACTAGCTTTTCTCTGTCTTCTAATCCCTGCCTGTGCCCTCCGAACTTGCTAACCTTTGCAGCAGTCTGGCAGCAAACTGGCAAATGCTGCAGGTGATTCAGGCTAGGCAGCTCTGCATATAGACGCAGGGAAAGGTTTGAGATCTGAGTGAAGAGAGAGGCCCCAGGTTTGCCCACTAGCCTGCCAAGCCTGCCCGCAGCCCCAGGGAACAAGGCTCCTTTTCCACCCCAGCATGCTATTCCTGGGGGCTGATCAGGCTGGGCTTGAGTTGCCCTGATGGGATCCCATCAGAGGACCAAGGTGACTTGCTCACCATATCAATCTGCCCATCATTCATCAGAATCCGGACACAAACCAGGAAAGCAAACATGAGCTTGTGCTTCTCAAAGAGGCTACGGCACACATTGCTGTAGAGACTGAAGGTGACGTAGTTGTTGATGTTCATGATCCGGTCCTTCAGGGTGTCTGAAAAAAAAGCAACAACCAGACAAGGGTGGTGGGTGCTATGGGTGACGTGGAGGGTGCTCTCCACGTCAGCTGTCAGTTCCTGGTCACAGGGACACGCCCGCACCCTGCCCAGGAAGAACAGATGGTGCTGTCAAATATAGACTTGGCACAGAAACCACTGTGAAAGCACAAGGTTGTGAGGCTCAGCACACAGAAGAAAACACTGCCCCAGCACTGGGAGGGAGTCCACACTGCACCACAGCAGCCTACATGGGCCCAGTGACCACTATCCTGGCTAACATGGGCTGCTGGGTGGGAAAGCTGCCCCCAGCTTGGCAGCAGCAGCCAGGAGCTGTGTGTGTGGAGGTGGCTCTGTGACAAGCAGAGCCACACCATTACCAGGATGGTGCATACCTTGCCTGTGCCCTGGCACTAACATCCCTGCTGCCTGGTCAGACAGGGCAGCAGAGAAGTAGTGGGGAAAAGAACAGAGGGCAGGCTGCGACCACATCTTCCCTTGCTGTGTGGACACAACTAGGGGCAGCTCTGGACCATACTAAGAGCCAATGCAAGCAACCACGTTTGCCTTGACTCTGCAGGTGTCCTAGCTTCTGCTGCTGCCAGACCAGGAATGTGGGATAAGGAAGAGGATAGGAGGGGGCTGTTCTGGGCAGGCACCTGCTCTCTCGGAGTTACTGATCCCCATTAGGAAGATGTTGAGGAACCACTCAAGTGAGTACTGGTACATTGGGTCCACATTGGACAGGTCTGAGACACAGAAGTAGAGGATCTGCGAGCGAACAGCCACAGGCACATACTGCAGGCGGGTGATGTTGATGTTCTTCTCTGTCTGCTCTGCCACCATCACCTTGGCCTGGAGGATAGAAGAGACGTCATGGTTAGTGCAGTGCTGGCAGGGGATGCACAGCTGCAGGGGGAGAGCACCTCCACCTCTGACCTGGATCTCTCCTGCCTTGAGCTTGGATGCCTCCAGCACTTTGATGAGCTCCAAGTCATCTACAGGGTTTCCTTCAGAAGTGCTGAGCCGATACAGGATCTGGTCTTCTATCTCCTTCAGCTCCTGATGCATCCTGGCATTGCTAACAATTAGCTGGTTTCTAGCTTCTTCTAAGTCAGGCCGCTCCGCAGCCACCACTTGTCCCAGCAGTTGGTCTTCCAAGCCACTACAACAAAAGCCATGGAGGTGAGGGTGGGGGCAACAGGCCTGAGGTTTGAGGGCAGCTAATGGGGTAAGCAGTACCTGGGTGAAAGGGTGAAGTTGATGAGGGTGAGCTTTGTGGAGACCTCGGGGCTGTAGTGAGGGTTGGGCAGATTGGTGGTGATGTACATCTTGAAACCCTCATGGTAGGGGATCACCGTATCCCCCAGTTTCAGCATGGTGTTGCCTTGATGTTTGTAGGTCTGTACCGGAGAGGGACAAATACAGGAAGGCTGGGATGGCTACCTTTTGTGAGGGAAGGCATCCTGCTGTGCCCTGGGCTTTGCAGTGAGGAGAGAGTCTGAAGGGTCTCTGGACAGAAGAGCTCAAAGCTGGCCGGCAGACCTGAAGGCCTGAACCTGAACAGAGCAGCTGTATTCCATGGCCCTGCCTCCCAGGCAAAGACGCCTGCTGGCAGGAGACCGGGGTGTGCAGGAGGCTGCCAACATGTTGGAGCCCTGGCCAAGACATGCGAGCACAGAACAGGCAGCATCCATGTGAGTGCTGCCTGCCCAGAGAGACCTACAAACCTACCACATCCCACTGCACCCTAGCCAGATGCGCCCTTACAGCCCAGCCAGGTACCCACTACCCCTCCTTGCCAAGGCAAGACATAGGACCTGTTTCAGCAGGACAGGCTCGAGGGCCGGATCCAGCTCCTCGCCGACATTCTCCAGCAGGAAGGGCTTCCCGAAGGTAATGGCATTTTCCAGACTGCAGAGGAAGTCCCGATCGCTCAGCTTGGCCACCTCCAGGCCGTTCACCTTCTCCTGAAAGGCAGCAGGGGAGGGCAGGGTCCCTGGGTGTCCTGCCCACCTTCACATCCAGCTCTGGTGCATGGTACACCTCTCACTGGGCTGATTTAGCTCCCCAGAGCAGCAAAACCAATATGTTTTCTTGCTAGTTTTTGGCTATTTTGGCAAGTTTAGTCCATGTTACCAGGCACTACAGACAGCTCAATGAGGCAGCAGGAAAGCGGAGGAACAGGGAGAACCTCCTTCAAAGAGCCATATCCTTGCAGAGCTCCACACTGGTAACTCAGAGCTCGTTTGCCTGCAAAATGAGAGCAGGTGTGTGGGAAAAGCCCTCAGGGGGCAAAACAGGAGCAGCTGCCTGAGCCTTCCACCTGACCCTTCAAAAGTGCAGTGGGTGCCTCTCTGGAGAAAGAGAAGAGATGGTGGTCCATGTTCTCAGCACTCTAGCAGTAGGGACTGTGCTCACTAGCCAGGTAATGCTACCCTGATCCCTCCTGTCCTAGGGACCCTAAAGGCTGTTATGGGAGATGCTAGTGTTGTTCTGTGTAGTGAAGGGTATAAGGCCCCCAGAATGCTAGTGGAGAGCCAGAGTGGGAATCTGATGCCTCATTTGCTTACAGCAGGGCCCCTCCTGCCCTGTGCTGACTTCCCCAACCAGGGAAATCTGCCTGGGATCAATATGGATGTGAAGCCTGTCTGGTGCTGGGAAGGCTGGGCTGGGACACTGTGGGGTCTTGCAGCTCTGGAGCCCAAAGCCTGAGGCAGCTCTGTGCAGCTCCTAACAGAAAGCTGCTTTCCCTATCCTGGCAGATCTGGTCTTCCTCCCCATGGCTCTTACCAGATTCTTGATCCACTTGTTTGCTTGTCCTTGGGGATCTATGTAGTGAGTCCAGCGCTGGGAAAATTGTGTTATTACCCCATTCTCCACAGACAGGGTGTCTTTGGGTAAACCGGCAATCTAATGGGGTAGAAAAAGCTGTTAGGAACACCTGGTAGCATAACACAGCTGACCAGAGAGAAGCCCTGGCCCCTGTGTGGTCCCAGTGTGGTGGATAGGGGATGGTGGTGAGGGTACCTCTAACAGCAGCTGAGCCCAGAGCTGCAGCTCTGCCTGAAGTGGCTGAGCTATGGGACAGAGCTGTGCTGGCAGAGTTAGGCTTGGGCTGGCTACAGCCAGGGCTTTGTTCTAAGCCTGGGGTTTGTGAAGGGGAAGCCTTACAGCTTAAGGCTGATGCCCTCAGAGCTGCTGCTTGCTGCTGCCCTGGATGCTGCCAGGTCCTCTCCTGCTCATTGCGGAAGGAGCCCCGGCAGCAATTCCAGCTCTGCAGTGTGGAGGCACTTGGTCTTTATTGAGCTGTTTGGTTTGGGGTCTGTCCTCTGGTGTAGGTGATCCTAGTGAGTGGTCAGCTGAGGGTTTTAGCCATTGGCTGAGGCAGCTTCAGCATGAAGTGTTGGGGTTTTTCTGCAACTTGCCTGCCAGGAGCTGATTTCCACAGGGTCTCCAAGGGTGCTGATCAGGTTTGGCTCCTTGGTGTGAGGAATGTTGTTTTCTGACAGCTGCCTCAGCCACTCCTTGCACAGTGCTAGGCGGTAATGTCCCTGCCATGAGAAGCACCATCATAGCCTTTCTTTTAGTTGCAGCTAGCCTGCTGTGAGTATTTAAACCCTATTTCCATTCATATGGGACCCTGTGCAGCCTCTGGTGCAAATGGAGGGAGATCCAGGAGGGATCTTGCACTCTTTTGCCCTATTCCTTTCTCCCAGTGGATCTGGCCAGCAACAGCAAGAGGCCAGGAGAGCAGAGCAGCTAACCGAGCCGCTCACAGGGAGCATTGCACACTTACTGTAAAAGGGCCCAGGTAGGCCACAAAGCCAGCTGCAACCAGCATGTCCCCAGTGATGTTGTTGATCTTGTAATCCAGGTTCTCTACAGTGTCCTGCCAGCGCACCTTCTCATCAGCCAAGCTGTTTATAAGCTGCGGGATAAGTTGCACACATGAGAGCTGCTGTGTGGTCTAACCTTGTGTCCTGGACCTGCTGCTCTCTGGATAATGCTGCAGGTGACTTTGATCAGAGGTTGCAGAGTGGCCCCTGCCATATCCTGATTTCTGTCCCCAGCTTTGAGCACTTAACCCTGGGATTACTGGGCTGCTCTCAGCTGTCCTGGAGACGTGTTGCTGGCTAAAGAAGCTGTGCACAGGAGGACAGCAGCTTTTCACACCAGTGCCTGGCTAGCTTAGCTTCGCCAGTCCTGTTGTGCTGCTGAGATCTGGCCAGGCAGCTTCAGTCTAGGATTGTTGTGAGCTGCAGGCACACAGATGTTTTCACCACTGTGCTCCTGACCTGAAATCAGGTTGTCTCATGTAAGCAGGCGGAACCCAGCTCCGTCCCTTACCATATCAGCACGGCCCAGTCTCTGCTGACACTGCTCACACTTCATCTCCAACTCCTCCTTCTTGGCTATGCAGGTCTTGTACTTGGCTTGCAGCATGGCAATGCCACCTTCAACCTCCCTCAGGTGTTCCTTGGCTTCCTCAAGCACCTGCTGAGTGGCACGTAGGTCCTCTTCTGCCTCCTGCCAGGCTTGCTGGGGAGATCCACAAGGAAACAGTGGGTATGTGACCAGGCTCTTCCCCCAAAAGCCAGAGACCTTGGAGCAACAGTTGGTTTTCCACAAAAGCACTAGCTGATACTGAGATCCTTCCCTGTATGATAAAGGTTGACCTGCCTAACTCCAGGGGGATGTTCTGCAAGCCGAGGAATAAAAGTAGGGGTGAGAAGGGCATTTCAGCATGGCTCCAAAAAGCCAAGAGCCTGTGCCAGCTTACACAAGCTCAGGATGTGGCCACTGGTGAACAGGAGGAAAGGTTCTCTGCTTGCCCCAAAATAATAATAAAGAAATAGCTGGACTTGGAGAGGACTAAGGCTGAAACACTAGTGAGATGTGGGAACGCTTCTGGAAGTACAGTTTCTGCTGAGCCAGGAACTCAGCACCAAGAACAACGTATCACTTCTGTCCCAGCATATTCTAGGCTGATTTCTTCTACTTTATTATGTTAATGGGTTTTGAGGCTTTGGCTCTGCTAAGGCTTGGTCTGAACATTATGTCCTGACCTGCAGAATGTGGTGACTCTCAGCATCTCCTGCAGAAGGGGGCTGCTACTACTGTGTTCCCTAACACCGAGAGCAATGGGGTCATGCTGCCTCTTACCCGCTTGGGCTCCACGACCTTGGCCACAAAGTGGTACTTGTGCATGGCACGCACCCACTGGCAGATGGAGGTGCAAGCTTTGGAGACCTTGGCGATGGCAGCTGGCTGAAACTCCTCGCTGTCAATGTAGGGCTGGATGGCCCTGATCACAGTGTCCGCAATATTGTCCTGCAAGGAATGGCAGGAGAGAAAGGAGATTGGTGATGAGGGTGATAAAGAGATCTGACTGAGGAGGGTCTCAAAGGGCTTCCCCCAGTGGCTGCAGCCTGCCCTAGGACCTAGCAGGGTGGTTAAGGCATCGCACTGGAGCAAGATGAATCAAATTGCTGTGTGTTGAGGCCTGGGAGGCATGGCTGCGGGATTGGGTAAATCCCTTCCTATACCACTTCCATCCAGCTCCTCCGTGTGGAAAGAGCAGAGGAACAGAAGGGGAAGACCTGTGCGTCTGGGTCCCATTGCCCAAGGCAATGAAGTGTAGCCAGCTGACACGAGGACTTCCAGGCCAAACACAGCCTCATCCTCTGTGCTGCTGAAAGGCGTTGCCCGCAAGGAGCTTTAAGCTTCATTGCTGTGAGAAGGATCTCTGTGAGGCAACACCTGATCCCTGGTCACAGCCTCGCTCTGCCACCACTTACCTTGTCGTACTTAAGCAGGCTGTCCAGGAACTTCCCTGGGTCCTGGAGAAGGCCCCTGCCTGGCTCCCAGTAGTCATCCACCTTGGAGCCTAGCTTTTCTCCTGCCACCCTTTTGGGCTTGATTCCTTTCATAATGCACATGGCTTCAATCACCAGCTTCACACCGAGGGGAGGCCGCTGCATTGCTCGTACCTTCAAAACCCAAATGGAGACAGTGGGTTGGCCTGGTTCTCAGTGAGATAGGGTGCTCATCCCTCAGCTGGCCCAGGGGAGACCGGGACCGGAGGCAGAACATCTAGAGGATGCAGTGCACAGGCAGGAAGGAGAGAGGTATTTGAAGGGAAAGCTGGTTATCAGAAAGGGCATGGAGCAAACTATAGGTAGGCTGAAAAAGCCTGCCCTGATGCTCTGATAGGTATATCTTACTGGCTGAAGATGTCTTAGCAAAGGAGCTAGATCTGTATGGCCCTGGGGAGGAGGCTGTATGGAAATGGGGCATGGGCAGGTTTTCTCCCTTGTTCTGTGGGCTCTCATTTGTCTTGTACCCCACTGTAGCAATGCTGCACCCCATGATCTGGTCTGCAGCACTTGTGGAGGGACTGCCTGAGTCTCTCCTCAAGCAGGCAGCTAGGAGTGCTGCTGCGGCATCCTTGAGATGGCTATGGGTGTCAGGACCCTTAAGGATGACTCCTGCTTTTTCCCTTCTAGTGCTGATCATCCTTGCCATGTTCAGCCAGAGATACTCCCAGGCCTTCCCACCGGACACAGTCAACAGAGGGGCAGAGTTTGTGGCGACACTCAGGCTGGTCTATCCCCATGCAGACACCCTCTGTGAGAAGGACTTTGACTGGCTCTTTGACTGCCCTCAGACAAGGCAGTTCCTTGAGTGGTTCTGCAGCACGGTGAGTGAGGAGAATGTGCTGAGCCCAGCCGAGGTGGAGGCCTATGATGCCCTGCTGGCTGCAGGCAAGCCCATCCTGGAAAGTGATGCCCTCGAGCAGGCACTGCAGACATGCTGCCAGGTCCCGCAGCTCTCAAGCATGATACCGGATGATGAGGGTCCCTCTCTGGAGGCCCTGCAGCAGGAGCTTCAGGAGCTGAAGGACTATCGTGACCGTCAGCTCTGGCGGCACAGCAAGCTGCAGGTTTGGGCAGCCAACCTGCAGCAGGAGCTGAGGTATTTGGAGCGGGAGGAGAAAGCTGTGAAGCAGGACTTGAGGAAGGCTCACGTGGAGCTGGAAGTGGAGATCTTCCAAACCAGTATTGTCCTGAGCCAGATCAGCAAGGCTGCAAAGCAGCTGGCAGAGTGGCATGGGGACATGGGGAAAGGCTGGCCGCCTGCACTGCTGTGTGAGATGGATCTCAGCCCTTACATGGAGCTAGAACAACAGGCCACCGATGCGTTTGAGAGGTTCATCCAGCAGGTCCTACCAGGGAGTGTCCAGGCTCCAGATGCTCAGGGAGCAAGTACACAGGGAGAGAGGAGCCTGAAGGAAAGGTTGGAGGCTAGGACACAGATGGACTCAGACTGGGAAATACCGGAAGGCAGAAGAGGAGCTCCTTATCAAGAGTGTGCAAAGACACCATGGGGGGTGGCACCAGCAAGTCAGGGAATACTGGTCCAAGGCTCGAGGGCAGAGCTGCTAGCAGAGGGGAGGAATGGGAGAGAGGTGTTGAGCATGGGGGATGAGGAGGAGAAAGATGGCAGCCAGGAAGCCACAGAGAGAATGGATGCCAAGCAAACGATGCCAAAAAGCCTTGGGACTGATGATGATGAGCTACTGGGGGACCAAGACAGCTACTGGAGGGAGCTGAGCCAAATGGAGAAAGCACGTATCTGTGCCCAGAGGGAGGTTATAGTCATGTCATCAAAAGTGGAAGGCAACTGTGCTGCACTGGAGTGGGCTCAGAGAACTCTGGAAGCTCTCAAGGAGAACCAGGTAGGGCCAGTGCTCCCTTTCCTCCACCATTCTTTGTGGCAGGGTCTGCCTGTGCTGCGGGCCGTTCCTCCTGTTGAACACTAGAGCACAGCTGACGTGTCAGGAGGGGGCATGGCCAGGCAGTACTAGCAGTGTGCCCTGACACCAGCCTGTCTTGTCTTCCCCCTGCACAGCACGTAGTCGAGGCAGAGCTCCAGAGTCAGGCTGCCATGCTTCAGAAGCAGCTTCACACCCTGCGTTGCGATGTCACGCAGACCCTGACCCACCAGTTGCCACCCCTGCTGAAGGCAGAGGCCTGTCTCTCTTGCCTGCCCATCCTGCAGAGGCAGCTCAGCCTGGAAGCTGCCCATCTGCAGTACATTGCTGGGAAGCAGGAGGCGGCGGCTGCGTGGCTGGCAAACCAGCACAGCCGCTTGGATCTGCTGGAGTTCCAGCTGAAACAGGAGAGAAAGGAGCTGGACCAGAAGGCCGCTTGGTTGGGGGAGATGGTAACTGCCATGAGGGAAGCCCAGACCAGGCTGCAGGAGCATCAGGACTACTTCAAAGGTGTCAGCTCCTCCCGGAAGGGTCGTCCATGCACATGGATAGACCCCAAAGACCTCTCTGCTGTACGGTAATGGCCTGGGGGTGTATGTGCATGAAGAACAAACTAGACATGGAGGAGGTGGCATGGGAATGGGAGAGGGATGTGGCAGACCCAAGCTACCAGGCAGTCTAGCAGTGCTCTTCTGCCACTGCAGAGCCACCCTGATTCCACAGTGGTGTGAAATTCCCCAGAAGATGGCAACTGCTTCTTCCTGGCTGGCTAGGGCTGATGCAGCAAAGCATGAGCTTGGAGAAGGGAACGAGTATGGAGAACAAAGGTTTTCCTAGGAAGTGAAGGTGGAGAGTGTAGAGGCAAGTCTTCAGCCATGGAGAAGGACAGCTGGGCCAGAAGGAAGCACGAGCTGCTTTGAGTAAGAGCTTTCTCTGGTTGGGTGTCCTGCACTGACAGGGGCTTCTCAGTCCTCCCTGCACAGTTCTGGAGTAGCTGGTGCTGGTGTCTACCAGCAAGGAGTCCCTGACTGGCTCTTGAGCCAGCCTGGTCCTTTATGGTGCTCTTCCCAGACCTCCAGAACTTGGGCTGCTCACTGGGAGTGGCTGTCCTCTCATTGTTGCCCCACAGCTGCTTGCATCCCAGTCCCACAGTGCACAATGTCCCTGAGCCCTGTTCTTCATCAGCGCTGGCACACTGCTCATGCCTCTGGCTGGCTGTCCCCTCTTGCAGGCTCTGGGACATGCTGGTGGGGCAAGACCGGGAGGAGCAGCTCTTCTGCAGCTATGAGGCCATAGCAGCCCAGTGCTCCCAATTGGTTCAGGACCAGAGGGTGCTGGAAGCACAGCTGGCAGCTCCTATGTCCCAGCTCCCTGCCCTGGAGTCCTCCACAGAGGTGCTCTACCGGCTGGTGTACAACAGCTCCAACCAGCTGCAGCTCTCCTCTCCGGTAAGTAAGCACTCCTGCTTCACCAGGCCTTGCTGGGTGGCACAGGGCTGTGAGTCAGAGCCCTCTGTGCCATCTTCCCTGGGTGCAGGGGGGAGAACTTACTGCCTCTTGGCCCACAGAGGGAGAGGAGGTTGGCCTGATCCTTGCCTTGTCCCAAAAGCTATCCAGTGAGGCAGTGTCTGGCTGCGGGACAAAGGTGATTCTCACTGTGTTTCACATGTGCTGTTAAGTATAGAGATTGGGGTGCCTTAGCCAAGGTGGCCCAGTAAGCTACCTCTGTTCCTTGGACTGGATGTGTTTGGAGGCCAGAGCCAGGTGGGTAGTTTGTTTCTGGTGGGCTGAGCTGTTCCGTAGGTGGGAGGAAATCCCCCTCTTTCTACATGTTCATATGTGTTTGGGTTCTGCCCCTCAGATCACCGAGCTGATGCAGCAACTGATTACCGTGCAGGACAACCTCTACCAAATGCTGACAGACCTCTTGAATGACTTGAAGGTCAAGCGCAGGTCTCTGGAGAGCCCTATCCTGCAGACAGAGCGCAACCTTTATGTGTATTTTTACTGTGATGAGGATCGGCTGAGAGAGGTGGTAGAGGAGCTGGAGAAGCAGGTGTCAGCTTCCTCCAAGGGACCACTGATGGAGCTGCCCTGTGCAAAGGAGTAGGTCAAAGGGATGCTCGCTCGCTGCTGTAGAAGTGGTGTCCTCATTAATCCTGGACTGGGAGAGAACTCTGGTGGTTCTGGCTCCAGTGACAGGTTATTTGGGTCATGGCCCAGCAGCTGGGCTTAAAAGAAGCAGGGAGCTTATTCCTTAAATGAAGAGTTTCCTGAAGCTGGTGAGTGGGTTTGATGTGTAAGAAACTGATGCATCTTGTGAGTTGGCGTTGGAAGCCTTGTATAGACAGGAGACTTTTCATGCCAACTCTACAAGAGGATGGGTGCTGGGGGCAAGTAGATTGACACTGTCTGTGCCTCTCCCCACCTTCTGGGAAAAGAAGTTTTGTATGTTTTGTGGGGAATAAAAAGGTCTGTTATTCACAATTGCAGAGTAATAAGCCTGTCCATCCCGTCCACAGCTGTTACACCCTGTGCAGTAAAATCTTGTACTTGCTGAGTTTGTTCTCCTGGCTATGGGCTGAGATGCTTGCCAGGCTCAGACTCACCCTCCTTTCTCTGACTATCCTATTTCAAGCCACTATTCCCTCAAGTCAGCCCACCAGCCATTGCCTCTTCCTCTTCTCTGCCTGTAGTGGATTCCCTTTCAAAAGAGCCTGCTGATTCAGACAGCGTGCTGCTAGATCTGTCCCTGTGCTGTGCAGTCAATACTCAGGGTTGCATTGTGGTACTGCCTGCTGCCTACCCCCATGGACAGGCACCATTGGGTGAGCCCTCCTCAACACCCTCTCTGGCAGAAGTTGGAAACAACATGTAGGAACACCCAGGAGCCAGTTGCTGCCCCTCTGCCCTTCAAAACTCTTTGCTTCTGAAGGAGTGAAGCTGAGAAGCTGCATGGGCAGCTGCCCAGAGTCTAAGCCCAGGGGGAAGGATGGAAATGCTGGAAAAGGCTGGGGATGCTGCAAGCCTATAGAAGGGGAATTGCTGCAAAGTGAATGGCTGTGCAGGAGCAGACCCAGGTCTGCCACCCTCCCCCTTGACCCAGTTACCTCTGTAACATCACTTTTGTTGAGGTTCCTCAGGCTGGCAAGAGCAGCATCCAGGGCTGGGAGGGCTTCAGCCAAGTCCTTCTGAGCATCATCTGCAATGGCTTGGGCTGTCTGAGCTTTCAGTTTGGCCTTCATCTCCTCAGCCTGCACAGCACTTCTTGTCTCTTTGGCCACAGCTGTGTCCATCTGCAACACCAGAGACAGCCTCAGAAGCATGCTGGAGCCAGAGCACCCCTTTGGCTTGGCTCAGCACTGCTAGGTAAGGATCACAGCTGTCCTGGCAGGTCATGTGTTTTCTTCTAGCAGAGACATGCTGGGGTTTAGCTGCTGGAGGGGATCCCCTTCCTGCATCATACTGGCAGGAAGGTTTTGTCAGCCTGTAGAGATCATCCACAAGTGCCAGCTCTGGCTGTGCCTGGGATAGTGTTAGTCCTGCAAGAATTAGCTGCTCTACCAATTTCTCCTGTTAGCATAGGGAGAGGATGCATAGGGATGCAAATGTGTAGGGAGATGGAGGAATAAGAAGATATGCTGAGGGTTTTGTTTCTAAAACTGTCAACTCCATCTACCCCCAGGGGTTAAAACACCACCAGGAGGTGTAAAGGGAATGTGGAATATAGCCAGATCTTTTTCTGTGAGTGGATCAGGCCACCTTCCCAAAGCTATGTGGGAAGATGAGAGATTGCAGACTCTCTCCCCTTTGCATGCAGAGCTGTATGACGCTAGTGTCTGTTTCCTCTGTCTCAGTCTGGCCATCCCACAGTAGGAGGCAAGGAGGAACACAAGGAGGAGGGAAGGTAGTGACAGCCAACACAGGACAGTTCTGTCTTCTGCAGTGGCATGAGTGACTGTGTGTGATGATCCCTGACGTGTGGGCTAGCAGGGGCAGACTGCAGTTGGATCAGCTCCCTGGGGATGGGATGTGGGGGAATGACCCCTTTCAGCAACAATGATCTGGGCTTAGAGCTGCTCGGGCCACCTGAGGATTGTTAGTAGTGCTGCTAGTCTGTGCTTGCAAGGATCTAAACCAGTGAGGAAAGGGAGCTGGTAGCTTGGCTGACTGACCCCTGGGTTGTGGTTTCAGACAGGAACATGTGAGCCATCACTTCTGCTAGCAACTGGCTGGTAGGTTGTGACTGGCCCCCACCAGCCCCAGCAGAAAGCCATTCTCTCTGGCAGTGCTGCTCTGTATAAATACCTGCTGTGCTAATCTGGGGCGTTTTTACTGTCAGATCAAGCAGGATTTTGTACAATCCCTGCAAGGCCTCCCCAAGCCCTGTGTTCAGTCTGAGCTGCCAGACCTGGAAAGTGCAGGGCTGTCCAGCAGCAGTACCTGCAGTTGCTCCATGGTTGCCAGTGTGTCCTTGGCTGCCTGCACCAGGAGAGGGCGGGCGGACTCCAGCTCCTCGTGCATCCTTGCTACATCCTCTGCTGTTTGCAGGAGCTGTGGGAGCAGAGCAGAGTGAAAGCACAGGCAGCAGCCATGGAAAGCCCCATGCTGCCCTGGTGGGTGCTCCATGTCCAATGTCAGGCTGTACAAAGCAGCTCTTGCCCTGGTCCCTGATCAAGCAAGTCTGGCACCGTGGTGTGCTTATAAACAGTAGTACCTAATGGTGCCTGCACATGATGGGCATTACTTCATAAGCTCCTAGCACTCAGTCAGCAGAACAACCTTGCTATTATAGGGCTTTCAATTAAAAGGTTAATAAGGAACATCCTGAGAGATGATGAGCTACAGAGAGGTCTGTGGTCCCTAAAGACTGGGGACCATAATTGTTTTAGAGCTGTTACAGACTCAGACCTTCAGAAAGACTGGCTCTGGCAGAAGGCATAGTTCTCATTTGCTTTAGCATGAGTTTTCTCCTGTTACAGAGGAGATGTGTAGGGCATCTGTGCAGCTATAAATACACTGCTCAGAGCAGGTAAGAGAGGCCCAAAGCTCTCCTGGGTGTGAGGGACGAACCTTGTCCAGGCCCCTTTTCATCCTGTTCTTGGCTGTCTTCAGTTCCTGTTTCTTCTTTCCAATCAGGGAACTGAAGACGCTGAGGAACTCAAGGTAGCTCTTGGGAGTGACATAATTGTGTCTGGCCAGCTCTGCTAGGTACACTTGGCACTTCTTTGCCACGCTCTGATGGATTTCTACACATACTTGAATCTACAAGGAGAAAGGAAAGAAACAACCTTATTCAGTACTGAACATGTGGTAGACAAGTCTATGTGACACCCACAGAGCACAAGGGGCTTACAAAGAACCTAAGTATACAGTCACAGCAGAGCTTATATATGCATGTGGGCTTCAATGCCACAGAGAGGGTGACAGACATGCCCATTTCAAGGCATACAAAAGCTAACCAGTTCTGTATTTGAATGACCCTGCCATGAAACATTTCTGCTACAGCGTAGGACCTTTCTGCAGGTGTGTCCTGCAACCATTGTCTATGTGCACCTAGAGACATGGCACATTGAGCATACAGGAGCTGTGTTTTGTGTGTTCAGTGTGGTACCTACCATCCCATCCATATCTTCAGTACTGGCACCAAGATGCGGGATCTTGTGCAGGAAGGAGGTGGCAACACACTGCAGGGCTTCAGCAGGCCACTCATTAAACCAGTTGATGGTACAGCAGTTCACAAGAGAGGGGAACTGTCTCAAGCGTGTGCGGAAGACTTCTCCAATAGGGCTGAGGGAAAGACGTGCAGGAAAGAGATGTTACCACTAGCTATAGATATAAGGATAAAATATCTTTCCTACTTCCCTAGAACCATCCTGAACTCTTACAGAGTAAGAAGGAAGGGAATATACCCAAGGAACAAGAAGGAGGGAGGGAAATAGGGAACAAAAGTTCAGGCAGTGAGCTGCATGTCCTAAGGTGCATGTCACAGTTCACTCCTTGGAAGTCCTGGGTATATTCTGGAAGTATTAAGATGGTAGTGGGGTGATGTTTTCTGGGTCCTTCCCTAGGGAGAACACTTAAGGGGTAAGAAATAAATGTGATCTGCAGTCTATTTCAAGCAGGTGAGTGCAGAGATAACATCACCAGACCAAAATCGCAGCCCCAATTCTTTCACTTGTACTTGCACTGAGAATGCCCTGCACCTTCTGGGAGCACTCCTGCAAGCAAGCAAGCAAGCAAGCAAGCTGCTCATGGACTATGCACTAGATTCATGAGTAAACGTCACGCAACTGAGCCCCAAATTCAAGCAAGATATTTTTGTAACAAACAGCTCAATGGTGCATGAAGGAGCAGGAAGCTTGT
Source organism: Fregata magnificens (assembly GCA_013389945.1). Lineage (NCBI taxonomy): Eukaryota > Metazoa > Chordata > Aves > Suliformes > Fregatidae > Fregata > Fregata magnificens. The sequence continues at coordinate 212,950 of WAAD01030544.1, read as the reverse complement.
ATTTAATCTGGATCACATATAATCATATTCTTAAACTTTTCAAACTTCACCTTGAAACCAGCAAAGTTTAAAAAAACCCCAAAAACAAACAAAAAAACCCCCCAGTATCCAGTCCTAGGGGAAGGTGGTATGCAAACCTTACTCCTCCTCCAAAGTCAGGGGCTTGGAAACAAAGGTCCCATGACAAAGCGATGCAAGGCAAAGGACAAAGAGGGAATAATTAACATTGACAGCATAGAGTCCTACCCCTCAACTTACCTCATGCACAGGACCACGTGGATATTGCTGCGAACCCGTCCTGTGTATGCAGCCATCAAATTGGCCTTGGTGGGCTGCTGCCCTAGATCTCGAACAATGGGCTTCATAGCTGTCATGATCTGTTCTTGATCATCGGGGTTGTAAATGTTGGGAATGTCACCTGAGTTGAGCAGGTTGTTGATATCCTCAAGGAAGGATTCAATTTTAATCTAAGAAGTAGATGATGGGGTGGGGGGGAACAAAGTTTCTTAAGTCTTAAGACAGTCATGTCTCCACATGCCACGTAGATCACTTCTGGATAAATGTAGCCCTCAGCCTCCATTATAAGAAATCACTTCTATGATCACTCGGCTCCAGTAAAGCATACTCTGACCCTTGTCCAGCATTTCCAATTGAACAACCATGTTCAGCCATTTCAGGGGTGGGGGTGTGTGCCTGAGAGCAAGCCTCCTTCTGCCCATTCACTGTCTCCTTATAGACAAATCACACCCAGGGCCTTGCTCCCTGCCTCACAGTGACTCTGCAACCAGACCCCAGACACCAGGTTGCTGTGGGTCTTTGTTCCTCCAGCACAGAACACTTCACTATTAGTATAAAGCTCATCGATGCGGGAGACAGAGTAATTGCAGGGATGTGTCACAGCCTGTGGGACGATCTCCCTCCAGAGCGACACTCACCTCTCCACCTTTGCTAAATCAGAAATACACAGCATCCATCTACTTGACTAAATGCACCCTCCCATGCCCCGCTTCTCCCTCATATGCTTCTCACTGCAGGGAAAAGGATGGAGGAACAAGCAGCATTTGACAGGTGCTCATCTCGCTGCTTAGGGCACTGCCAGAAGGGACTTGGTTCCTATGATAATGAAGGCAGTAAAAAAGCCTATGGGGAACATAACCGTGAATTCCAGAAGCTGGCCTAGTCATTAGCAAGCTACAGTTTACAGTAACAAGCCAACATTATCCTGTGGAACCAGCAGGCATAAGGCCCTAAATCTACTGGTATCGTTGAAAAGAAAGAGAATGATGTTGCTTAGGACTTCTAGTATCAGTGGTCAGCGCAGTGCTTAGTTTCAGGCAGCTGGGTCTAAAATCTTTGATCCCACCAAACCCTTGGATGGAGCTGAAAGAGGCTTCCTTGAGCAACAGAAGAATCAGCCCACTCACACACAGCTCTACAGTCCCTCTAGCAACAAATGTACCGCCTTTACTATCCCTGGGGCTTTTTTATAAGATGATGAAGATGGGCTACTTAAGAAATACAAGTTGTGCCTGGTTTGTATCAACCTCCTCAATCCTCTTCAGGGGGATTTATTGAGCTTAGAGATGTGTTTCTGACTCCTTTTGAGATGGAGTCCACCATGCTAATATTCCTGTACCTGTGTGTCTACGAACAGGAATGTCTTGGGTAGACTTTGAAGGCCTGCCTTCATCATGATCTTCCTCATGTCATCTCGCCATTCGGTCATGCCATAATTTTTGGACAGTTCAATCTGGAAACACTCATAATCTGCCCTAAAGGAAAGAGAAGCCTGTGGAGTTAAATTAAAATCTCCTCTTTTGTCAATCCTGAGTATGTGTCATGGACTCAGGGGGAGAAGACTCAAGCAAGTTGTTTTCCTGCAATGAGTCCTGAGCACACACCTGTCCTTGTGCATGTTCAGCCACCAACCCAAGAGTATGTTTTACTCAAAGCAGAGATACCTGAGCTAGCTAGAACCCAGGAGAATTACAATTCCATAAGCTAACAGAGTCACACTGCTTCTTGGGCCCAGCGCCTCAGAGTGCAGAGGGAGCAACTCAACATGGATTTTTTTGTGAGGCTGGTACACCTGGGAACCATGATTGCATTTCTCTAGGATCACACCCTGTATTCAGAGCTGGAAGAATTTGCTTCCCCAGCCTAGTTCCCTGGCTCTTCATGTTTTCCCCTTGAAGCCCCATGGCTCCCAAGGCTCACAAGTCCTACTTGCCAGGCTGCAAGTGTCACTTTATCACTTGTCACTAGTAACTCCTGTCTTTGTCTTCCTGCTGCCCAGCTCCCAGGAAGGATTTTTCTAGTGTACGTGTGCATGTTAACTGAACCTTAGCTCTTGAGTGTTAAATCTGAAGAGTCAGCAACCAGAAAAATGTGTAACCAGTGGCAGGAAGGGCAGGAAAAGAGATTCTCTGGAGGCAGCCCCAATGGAGCTGCTCTACATTATGCACATAGGAGTGCATTACTCACATGTGAGATGCCAGTCTGGTGAGAGACTGTCTCCCACTTCCCCCAACACCCAGGAGAAGAGCATTCCCTGGAGCCTGCCGCAGGATCCGGCTGATTCGGCAGATGTGCTGTATCGCATCCATGAAAAACACAAGCTTCAGCTCTGGGATGTTGATTTGATTGTACTCCTCCACGTAATCCTCAATCACAACCTTCAGCTGTGGGCAGAAACGGTCAATTGTAGCTACCAGATAAGAGAAATTGTGGGTGGGTGGTTGTGTGTAAGCACAGCCAGGCCTCTGGGAGGGCATAGCCTGGTGCTCAGCAGAGTCTAGGAGCAGCTGCCTCTCTCAGTTGCTCCCTAGGAGCTGCTTGTGGGGTGGTGATGGCTCTCTTTGCTCCATGTTCCTATAGGAACTACCATTGGACTGGGCTGAATTTAGCTAGTGGTAGAGGCAGCAGCTGCTGAATGGTGACCTTAAACTAAATCAGACAAGTGACCAAGGTCTGCTGTTCCCAGCGGTGCTGTTTGCCTGGAGAAACAGCAAGGCACAGTTCAAAATAAAATAGCTTACAGCTGCCTGACCCATGCTGTTCCAGGGCCTTCCCTCTGGGAGAGCTTCCTTGCTCTACAGCTGACCACTGCCTGCTGCTGCATTGTGGTCAGGATCCTGGCTGGAAAGGGCAGGTGCTGGAAGAAAACCCTTGCTGGGTGTAGATGAACAGAGAAACACACTCCTCTCCTGGTCCAGCCATTGCACAGAATAGCTGCAGGAGCAGTCTCTCCTGCCCTTTCCAGGGCTCTCTTTTAACAGCACCCTCAGGCCAGAGCAGGAGACGAAGCATGAAGACATGTGGGATTTGGTCCTACGCCTCAGAAATCTCACTGTGAACCTGAGCAAGCAACATCAGCTGGAATTCGTACAGTGCTGAGATCCCTGCCTAGGTGCCAAATTCCTGTGCGCATTAGCAGACTGTGCAGCAGCTTGGTAAGTCTGGTTGTCTCAGCTGTGCTCACCTCACTGGGGGACAGGCCTACCTACTTTGTGAAAGAGATTGGAAATCAGTTAATTACCAGTCCTTGTCACATAGCTATCACAAGAGGAGAGACAACAGGATAATCATCTGTTTCTGATAATGAGTGCAAAATGCACTACTCATTGCCTTTGCTTAATTATCACTACCAAAGTACTCGCAGTATCTTCTCCAACAGGGAATCTGGCAGCAACATTAATTACTTGTAAAGGTCAACTGTGAAGTCTTTAATGGCAAAAGTAGTATTGTTTTGGGGGTAATGTGCCATTTCTATCCACCAAATTTCACTTTTCAGTCCCAAGTGCAGCTCATTTGGGAGATTTGGCATAGCAGGCTGCCCCCAGGATGGTAATGCAGAGACAGCTTGTTCCACCTCAACTTCCCATTGCACCAAATGCGGCCACTGTCCATATCTGGAGTAGGATTTTCATAGGAGAGCCCTGGGAGGGCTTGTGATTCCAGACACCTTCACTTCAAGCAGCCCCACACTTACTGTTAACTGTTTTCTTTTGTTTGCACACTTGGAAGATGTGAACATAGCTCACATAATCATGATTCCCAGGGTCCTTACCTTTTCCTGGCTGTCAATTGCTTCATAGAGTTTGATATTGGCGCTTGGCTCCATGAAGTCCCCAAACAGAACTGGCTGGGAGGGGACAACCTCCTCAAAAGTGGTGCCTAACTCCTCCATCATACTCTTCATCAGGTTATCAAACCAGGTCCGGTCCTCCTTGCTGACCAGGCGATCACAGAAGACCCGGCAGCTCTCATGGTACCACAGTCTCAGCAGGTGCAGTTTGTTCTGGTAGGAAATCCCAGCAAAACACCCCCCCGTGAGAGAAGCAGAGAAGTATTAAGAGCCTCTCTGTCAGGAAAGCTGGTTTCTCCCCAGCGTGTGGCCAGCTCCACTCCTGCCAGAAGGCAGCTGGAGTGGACAAACTGGGTGGAGGAAGCTGCATTCCCTTCTCCTCTCAATAACAACTCTTGTCAAAACAGCTGCTTTGCAGAGAGCTTAGTACAACTTCAGCTAATCCCCCCTTTATTTGTCCATATGTCAGGCCTTCTTTGAGAGATTTAAATTTCATGTTGTTTGTCCTTATCTTTTCCCCAGTTTGATTTAAATTTCTACTGTTTTCAGAAGCTATTATGTTTTTTGGAAAGATCCTTTTATTTGGGTGTAGCACAGAACCAGGGTCCCAAGTACTTCCTGTGGTAAGTCAATCTCTACTGGCTAGGCTGGAGCCAGACCGAGGTCCTCAGGAGAGCCAAAGGGGCAGAAGCCTCCATTGCTACAACCTGGTAACAGGACAACACCTCTGCCCCTGCGTGGTCCCCTGCCTGGTCCCCTGTGGTTCCATCCAGCCCTGAATGGCCAGGCTGTGTCGTACTGACTCCCTGTGGCCACTCACCTGCTTCCACGCCAAGGAACGGCTGGGGTGGCAGGGGGTGTCTGTTTACTACTGGTACTAGGCAATATAACCAAAGGGTCATTTGCTGGTGCACAACAAAGGGTGTGCCAACACTGCATTCATTGAAGAGTACCAAAATGCAGCTTCAACAAGAAATCGAGGCCTGTTTGCAGGCCCGTCAGTGAGGCTTGAACTGGAACATTTCTGGTCTTCTGGTCACAGTGGTGTGGCTGTGCTGATGGGAGGACTCACCTCAATCTTGCTGGGCTCAGCCATGAGCATGCCCTGGAACACCTTGGAGAGGTCTCTCAGGTTGAAGGTGTAATGTGACTTTGCTGGTGTGGGCAGCAGCTGGGATGTGATGGTCAAATACATGCAGATAGTGGCATCAACCAAGGGCTCATTCAAGTCTTTGACTGCAAGTGCTCCTGCTGCAGAGACAGAGGAAGGTGGAGAGGATGCAAAGGTGGTGACTCTGGGATAAGAAGGTCCTAGCAGTGCAAACAGGTGGCACTGAGTGGCAGAGGTGTTGCTAGGACTTGGCCAGGAACATACTTGTCTTCTGATTTCTTATGCAGAGACGGTGGGCTCCTGACCAAGCACCTGCTCACTGCAGTGGACAGTTTGCCAGTGAGTTTCCAAACCAAAGGGAATCAGATCTGGGCAGGGAAGAACGCATCACAACAATTCTGCGGTGTTAAGACTCCACGCACCCCAGGGAGAGAGGGGACACTGCCAGACAGGTAACTGGTGCCTACCTGAAATACTCGCAGACAGGTTTTCCTTCTCCCACCTTGTACTCCCTCAGTGGAGTCTCAGCTAATTTTAAGCTAGAAGGTGCGAGTGCCCTCTTAGCTAAACCACCTTGCAATTCATTGAGCTCAGCAAATGCAAAGCCACTGAGGAATAATTTCCTATGCAATAGTCTGACATTTTGCACTTTTTTGCATTATTTCCAAAATTCTTTAACTTCTTTTAAAATCACAGCTAGATGCTTCAGTGTGCCCCTGAGCTCATAGTCAGGTACTGATGCTTGTGAATACTGCAAGCACTCCGAAAGCTCTGCTTTGCTTCTCTCATAGTGCACTATTCTCACTCCTTCCTACTGGCAGATTTGCAGATGAGGGCACATTTGCAAAGATGATCCTAAATTCCCACCCTGTCAAATACAAGAGGACTCATTTCACTCCAAATGAACCCTTTTTTCTGGGTGGCTGAGGCACCATGTTTAGATCCTCACTGCTCAGCTGTCCACAGGCTGCAGCAGATGGAGAGTAACAGAAGGCTCTGCTTCCACAGAAGGCTGTTGTCTGGGCAAGTGTCTGTCTGCTGAAAGCACAGGTAAGCTATGCCATGCTGTGCCCATCAGCTTGTTCTGTTCACAGTCTCTCTCTCTCTCTCATCTTTCTGCTCTTACTTACGCACTGGATCTCTGTAACTTCTTTCTCCTAGGAGTCCAGCTAGAAAGAGACAAAAAACCTGAGTTACCGCTTTACTTGCTGAGGTGAAGGATATCTGCATCATCCATCACAAACAAAATCCTCTTTGAAAGGCCTAGACTATGGGATACCTTATGAAACTGTGAGAGCCAAAGTTGAAGTTTGCTGATTTGTACCAGCAGAGTGTGGCCCTGAGACTAAACAGTGTATGAGCTCTCTGTTTGCTAAGATTCAAACAACACTTTCCCAAAAGCATCTTCAAGAAACTAATGCAAGTTCCAGCTTCCAACGCTTTGATCAGATCATCAATATTAATTCCTCCCCTTCCAACCTCCATTATCATCAGGTTGACTTGCAACATGAGGAGAAGGTGGCAGTTGTCTGCAGAACTTACCCATCCAGCTACCAAGGATGGTGGAGAAGATAGTCTTCTTGCTACTCTCCTCCATCTCTGTGAAGGAGAGGTAGTTGAAATGGCGGGTGAGGCGTGGAGTGACAGCATTCCTTCCCCCTCCAGGAGGTCCCATGGCACAGACAAAATTAATATCTACCAGCTTCTTAAAAGTACCTTGAAGAGTACAAAATTAGGAATGAATGCTAAGTTGTAGCTAAAAACCCCCACCACAAATCTCCACAGCAAGTATGCATATCTATCAACAGGCAAGAGCAAAGGGCAAAGGATGTGGGTCATACCAATCTGTTTCCTGTCGTACCAGCCCTGGTGGTCCATCCACTGCCGCAGCAGCTCGATGGGTGGCTGAGCACCATATTTGTCCAGCATGGGCATGTTCAAGTCATCAATAAAAAATATGAAGTACCGCCCAACTGGAGGCCCAAACACACCCTTCCGCCTGTAAGGACAGAAGCTGCATAAGGACACAGGACAACTCCTATTGCAAAGGTACTCCTAATTTGATCCAAAAGCAGTTTTTTCTCCAGAGGCTTCCTGGGTCAGCAGTTCCAGCTATTCTTACACTCCATATACGCTTTATATGGGCCTTTGCATGGAAAAGATCCGGAGCAACATCTGAGGCACTGGCTTCTTTCCAAACACATGAGTGAAATTTTGTCTACTTAAGCACAAATTCAATGAATAAATGGGTGCAAATAAAAGCAAAGCTTGAGCCCATGAATCTGTTGGAAACCTCAAACCAGTGGCAGACCAGGGAGGAAAAAGGGAAGCTGTTAACTGTGGGGAGGTGGACTGGGGGTCAGCAGCCATGTTTTCTCCCCTCATCAATTTCTATAAAGATCGCACACCAGCGTTTGCAAACACCTGGGCTGTGAAATGTAGTATTTCTGGAATAACTAGAATTGGAGCAACTTCTACAGGCCCTCACTAATCCTTCTCACTTTCTTGCCATTGTATCAAGTTATTACTGGCTCTCACAATCCCAGCTCACATTTGCTGTGTGTCCTATTTGTTATCCACAGCTGTATGTGCTTGGGGCCCCTTCAGGTCTGGGGGTGAAACTAAATGGCCAAGCTGATAGAAACACTGAGCTCAAGGATACTGCCTTTGCAAACACGGAAAGGAAACTTGCCTCTTATCTAGTTTGCTGTCAATGAGATCCTGGGTTTGATTAGCAGAGGTGCATGCCGAAAACATCAGGAAGTGTGTGATGTATCTGAGAGGCAAGTTCTTCAAAAGCTTGTCCGTAATTGTGACAGTCTTCCCTGTGCCAGTGGGACCAATGCAGAGAACCTAGAAGCACAATCAGCAATGCAGCATAACCATAGGCATAGAATCTGTGTTTCCCAGCTCTCTGACATTTGCTGGAGGAAATGCAGGTTACTGCTCACTTAAGCATTCAAAGGCTGGGAGAGGACAGAAGGTTCACTTCTTCAGTAAGGACAGCTGTTCAACAGATCTCTTGGTGTGGAAGGAATCCAACCAGAGCAGTATGAAATGGAACTGTAGGAAACAGGTAAAGAGGGATGGTGATGGGCTATCTAGCAATTGCTGCATTTTGATTGAACAACTGAGTGTTGATATTCCTTTGGGGAACTGGCATGGTGCCTGGGGACTGAATGGAGAACTCTTGCTGCTTAGACACAGCTTTTGCTCAGAGAAATACAAATCCATGAGAGTGGGAAATAATCTCAAAGTATCAGGTAGCTGTTAGGTTCTGACTACACTGGGAGAGGAAAAGGTGCCCCTGTTGAAGAGAACAAGGCTGAATCAAAAAATCAAAGACAAGGCTGGGCACATACTGGCTTACGGTTGGTGAGCAACAGCTCCAGCAGATGGGCCATTCGGACTGTGTTAATCGTGGGCACAATAATGTCACAGAAGCTGGTATCAGGAACCATGGTGAACGTTGCTGTAGAGTCCAGCCACTTCTCCCAGCACACCTGGAAGATATGGGTGTGTTTAGAGGGGGCAGTGGCATCTATTCCCTATGGGAATAGGAAAACAGTATTTCTGCTGTGTTTTCCTCGTCACAGCTCCTTGTATAGTAGCTCAAATTCCCAGCCCCTCTGTCTAGTCTTGTTACCTATACCTTTCTGTAGAGAAATGCTGTGAGTGCCTGACTCATTTCCTTTGGAAGAGAGGTAGCCCAAGAGTTAGAGATCATTGCCCCAGCAGCAACATACCTGTCCTCTGTTCTGAAAACTGGGATTAAAGGGTGATGGAGCACTTGTGATATTTGCAAGAACGGGAATTCTGTCCTAAGCTGACCTACCCTGTAAGTGCCTCCATGGCAGAGGATCAAAGAGGGATTAGCTGGGATCCTATCTTCATGTTTCGTGCCATCACCTGTGTTGCACTCAGAGGCGCATGGAACTTTTGTACTTGTACAAGACATGGATGACCTGTGCTAGAATCAAGTCACAGGCTAACCTCCCAGAGGCTACTATACAAGTGAGATAGAGGTTTTGTCAGGGATGTGCTGGAGAACACTGAGAAAATGTGCATTCCTGACCACCCCATGTGGCCTTCCCACAGAGGTGATGCTGGCAGCTTCTGCTAAGCATCTGATGCTCATGTAGGGCTCCTTACTTTGCTCTGTAAGAAGGGGAAGCATTTTTCCTCTTTTCTTTTTTTTTTTCTTCCCCCAGCTCAGGGGCTGGTGACCGTCAGTCAGACGGGCCTTGCATGCCCTGCTGCTCTGCTGTCTTCCGTGAAAAAGATGGCATTATTTGTCTGCCTTGCTCCTCCTCCAGACTCTGCTGCACACAGCTCTTCTGCTGTTGCGCACTGCTTTCTAACACAGACAGACCTTTCCATCTGAGCTTCTCCCTGTCCTCCTGCAGCAGCCACACTTGCAGAGCCCTCTCACTTTCCTGAGCACTGGCAGAGGCACTCAGCTCTGAGCTGACAAGTCCTTGACTCAGATTCAAAAGATCTGCTTCACAACCCTGAGGGCAAGAAACTGTCTTCTTTCTTTAATGAAAAGATTCATTTCACTTTAAACATTCTCACTTGGTTCCTAATGCCCTTTCTTATTTGCCCTTGATGAGAAAATCCTACCAAATCCGGCAAGACTGTGTTGCTTCCTGGTCCCTCCCCCTAAATTTCCCAGCTTGGAGTTGAAAGTGAAATATTTTACCTCCCTAATGACCTCCTCATTCAGATCATCTTCAGCACTGCTAAGCCCAGCATCGTACAGTTTATAGTCATAAACCAGTCCTTCTTCTGGGAAAAGTAACTGGATCTGTGGGAATAAAGCTGGGGTGAACCTTGCTGCGACTCAGCTGAATTCACAGGAGGATGTGCACTACTTCAAGGAAGACTTTACTAACGGGATGCTGCCCAGGCCAGGGGGGTCAGGTGTCTCTCCCAGATCTTCCAGCTCTAGGGGTCCCTTGAAGTTTCAGGCAGATGTGGTATACCAGATCCCAAGAGGAAGCCCATCCAAAGCCTCCAGGCATTCAAGAACCTCTGACCCCCATTCCTCATTAACAGTTCCTCTATGATGGGAGAAGATCTGCTTTTCCTTTACTCACCTTTTCCTTTGCCATCTTCTCCCTCAGCCACAAGCTGAAGGCCATGCGACCTTGGGAATCTCCAGTAGCGCCCACACTCCAGATCAAGGCAAATATAAACCAGGGTTCAATCAGCTCTCCCATACGAGCTGCCTTCTCCTGGGGAATCATCCTAATTCCCTAAGAACCAGAGAAGAGCAGAAGTAAAATTCTCAGGCATGGTTAAGGTACACAAAAATCAGACTCTTCTTAATGTGCTCATAATTCTATTCAGCTTCTATGTAGCTTTTTCTAGCCAGTTTTTCCACAGGCCTTGTTAATGTATTCTGTGGATTAAAACTTGCTGTTTCATTGGTGTACTTGAAAGACGCCACTTGCTGAACTAATGTCACTCAACAGGAGCTGGGAGAACAATTTAGTCTTTGGTTTTTAATTTTAAAATTGTCCAGCCTTCTTCAATACTAATTCTCAAAGGACCTGCAATCTGAAGTGCATCACTGATTAGCTCTGATCTTGGCTTTCCACTCATTCTCCAATTCCCTCTGCTATAAATAAAAATGAACCTCTTCCCTCCAGCCTGGTAGGCATGGAGTTTATCTTTTGCTCTTTCAGCGGGCAAAGCATAATCCTTCCAGGTTTACCTGTGCTTTGCACGATGTTGTATTGCCTTTTGCCATGTAGACGAGCTACAGCATGACCTTTCTGCACCAACACTTTGTTCTCCAGTGACTAACTCTCTGCATGACTTAGTGCCCTTAAGAGTTACAGGTGCACACAAGTGATAGCAGCAAAATCCTACCTCAATGGGAATGAAAGGCTGAAATAAACATTCCAAGAGCATGAGGAGGCTCCTTGTGAGGTTACTGTCTGTTGAGGCAATTATCTCCTTCACAAACGTCCGGACAAAACTGATGGCCTCCTGTAAGGAGAGGCAGGAACAGCTCAGTGTCACCATCCAACACACCTGACTTTGCTTTTACCTTCTAGGGTTCTCGTTTCTCCTTGCCTCCCTGCAGGCTACATTTAGCAGGGAGGGTATGACTGAGGATGCTGCCATTTCCTGCTGTGTCCCACGTACCACCATTTTGACTGGAGAAAAGTAAGTCAAACTGCTTGGTTCAGTCTTAGCCACAAGAAACCTCTGGGCCTGCTTGTTGGTTCTGTGCAACAGTGACGTGCATCTTGTGCCATCACTGCTGCTAAATGGTTTGCTCCCTTCAGACCTTTCCTTTGCAGCTCTGGGTTATTAATTAAAATAGTGGCTCAGGAGAAGAGCAGAAATAACAAGACTTGTTCTTACAATTTTCTCCGTGGAGTAACTCTACTGTAAGCAATGGAGCTGCACCAGGGATGATTTTGTCTAAAAGATAATTTTAAAAGGAAATAAACCAAACTATAATGGCCAATCAGACTAAGTCACATCTGTAGGGATCAGTGAATAACCTCTATTAAACCCAGGAAATTCACAGATTAGTTTGTACACTGGTAGTCTGAAGTGTTCCCACAATGGCATCTAAATCCAGGCTCTGACAAGTCTGGCCTGGTTGATATCTGAGCTGACAAGCTCCAAGCCATGGAAGGGCTGGAACAGCATGGTAGCTCACCTTGAGGAATCTCCTGAAGAGAGACGCTAGCTGCTGTGAGAAGGGCTGCATGATGCCTGGGATTTTTTGCAGCCAGCACTCGATGAAGGGCTCCAGCCCCAAGATGCTGGGTTCCAGGTAAACCATGCCACAGCGGGAGACTGTGGCAGGGGAAGCAACAGCCAGATCCTGGACTTCAAACATCATGGTCATGCTCTGGAAATTCCAAAAGGAGAGAAAGGAGGATAAGGACTTGATCACTTCTGATATGTCTTTCAGCATAACTTGGTGAAGGTGAAATCTTTCCCTTTGTTGCAGAAGCCCTCTTTTTGTTGTGTTTGTGCAGCACAGCAGAGGTCTGGCCAACAAAGGGCTGCTACTGAGACACCAATTTCCATACAAGTCCATCACAGACACCAAGTGGAAAGTAAAAGGCACGTCTATTCCAAGTGGGAACAGACAACAGGCAGCAAAAGCGGGAGGGATGAGTTACCTCTGTCAGCTTGATGGTTTCCCCTGAGCTGAGACACAGCTTCTTATTGTCATCCAGCACGGTGTTCATGTTCTCAATCCACAAAGCATCAACTGGCCCATCAAACATGTACCACTTCTTGCCGGTGTTGGTGGCCGCAGCTCCCTGCCGGATGAGTGAGGAAAGGATCCCATCTGTCCTGAAAGGTGGGAGGAAGGCAGGGCTTGGTCCATTCTGGTTTTGCTGAAATCAATGGCAAAGCTTCCACCACATAAGGCAACAGAGCCAGAATCTCACCCTGCTTCATGTGCCCAAGGATACCTGTGCCTCGCTTGTTGAGGAGCTGCATCAAGGTCCATCTCATTCTTTCTTTTACTGAGACATACATCTCACCCTGAGTGGCACCACGAGACAATTTCTTTGGGCATTATGATCTGGACTTCATGTCACCTAACTATAAAATGTCAAGTTTCCCTTTAACATCTCTGTGCTCAGATGGGTTATCTGCTCTCTGGAGGTGCCTCTTTTTCTCTGCCAAGTGTAAAGGGAGACTCAGGACAGCTACTCTGCTAATTGAGGTGCTTCAACTGGGTAACTAGGGGTTAGGAGGATGAATCCAGGCTAAAGAGCATGACCCTACCCTCTTTATAACTGAAGTTCCCCATCCTCGGCTGCCTGTGAACCCAGGTGGTGCTGGAGCTGGTGAACAGGGGAGCAAACACACAAGGAATGCCGGCTGTTGACAGCAAGAACTTAATCTGTACATGGAAACTTGGAGCAGAATTTCTGTTCAGGCCCTGGAGTCTACTCCCATTATTAAATAATTATTTGTTATTTTTATAGTGCTAGTGAATTCCAGGGTACTGTTACTGAGATCAAGGGAAAACAGTCTGTTCTAAAGCTCAGCTGATTAAAACAGATGGATTTCTCTGTAAATACATTTTACATGGCTGCTGTATTTTTCTTTTTGTCATGTTGACGTGCCTGTGTGCTGCCCTTGGGTAGAGTCACATCATAAATAAACTGTCAGTCTTAACTGGAATATCCTATAAAATGTCCTTCAGTAAAGATGCACCAGAGCCCAGGTTGGGAAGCTCTGGGTCTCAGCATCAGTAATGTTTACTTGCTTGCACTTTTCCTAGAGGCAGTTAGTTTCGTATTTATTTAGCTTCCCTGGTTTTACAGCTTTGCCCCTAAGCAAGTGGTGGGTGACAGGGCCAAAAGGAGATTCACACTGGTTCTCACACCTTAGCTTCTGGATGAAGTGAGCTGCAAAGTCAGCCTCAGGTCACATATGTAAACATAAGCAGTAGGACCTGGCTGTCAAGAGGGCAAAAGGGCTATTGGTTCTCACTTCCAACCCATGTAAGCAAGCAGAAGCCCTGGTAACGGGAATGAAATGCCTCTTTATGCCTGAAAGTCTTCCCTCATCATTCAAGGCCACCAGTGTATTTATACAGAACAATTCAAGTGCGCAGCACAGAGGTCACTTTTCTTCAGAAGCAAAGCAAGTGTTTTTAAGCTGCTGTATCTTAGAGCAGGGGCATGTGCTCCAAACCGATTGAATTATTCCTTGTTACACAGTTAATGCTGCCAGCTGAGCTGCAGTAACTGTCTGGGCATGTGCTGGCAGCCGGGCCAAGCGCACAATAAAAGATGTCAGCTTAAATTGCCGTGACTGGCTATTGTAGCTTGGTGAGGATAAGGACTTGATGGCTTCTGGTTTTATGCCACTACCCCAAGTAGTTCTCAGCCTTGAAGAGAAGACGCTCAAGACCAGAAGAAAAACGTTTCCCATCTGGAAGAAAGGAAAGCAGGTTTTGTACTTTACCACTCATGCGTTAGCAAGTTGAACTCTCCATAAAGCTGGCCCATTGTGATGGATTTGGGATTCAGTACAAAGTAGCTGACTGCTTCGTAATTCCCACCACCGGCTGCAGGCTGACCTTTCAGTGACGTCATTGCAGTTGCCAGGACTTCATAACTCTGCAAAAGGAGGAGAGCAAGAGAGTTAACTGCCATGGCTCCGTAACGACAAAGCCACTTGCTCTCACAGTAACTGCATTCAAAAGGCAATGAGAAAGGAGACGTAGTGAAGGATAATATCATAGTAAGGAGATGCTTGGCTGTATTCACAGAAATAAAGCATTCCAGATGCAGAGGGAGGAAGTTAGATCCCCTGTGCAAGAGGCCTGAAGCATCTCAAGATGTCAAAGTATGTCTCAGCCTTAGACATTTGCAGCAGAGCTAATAAACTCCAGTCTAATCTCCCAACTCAAAAAAGTGAGCTACTAATATACTTGCCCATGGCTATAAATCAATACTAAAAGGCAGCATCTTGGTCCCCTGACTTCTATCTGAGAAGCTGGAAACGCTGGAGTGTGAGTCTTCTGTGAAGCTTAACCCTCTGCATCACTAGGTAGGCGATGGTGTGCTGGGGCCAGCGCAGTGTCTCAACCATACCTTTGTCTTCCCAGAGCCTGTTGGCCCCACTAGCATAAGGCCATGACGAACCACAGTGGTTTCATAGAGCTGGATGCACTTAGTCACAAAACCTGTAGAGGAAGATGATGTGGAGTGGGTCTGGGACCAGCTGTCTCTTTCCTAGGGCAGAGGACTGGACTAAAAGCCCAGGCCCAGAGGGAGCTTGTGGAGAGCCTTTCCCCTCACCATCAACATCCTTCAGATTCTCTTTGATGCAGGATTTGCGAATGGCTTCTTCCAGGATGCCATAATCAACAGGCTTTTCTCTGATCTTGGGAAATAAATCTGAGACAATACCATTGAAGAGCTTGAGGTCATCCTGCAGGAATTTGGGTACGTTGGCATCCCTGATAGCCTGCAGGCAGGTCAGCTCCTGCAAAGATTTAAGAATTCAGAACTTCAAAGATCCTGCCTCTCTTATGTGGCTGCAGAAAAGGCCACATAAGTCTACGACAGTGTGAACTGTAAGCACATTTACCTCATTCATAGTAGGATTCTCTCTTTTGAGGTTGCCAGCTGTTGAGATGACAGTCTTCACAGCTCTCATCCCAAAGTCATAGTGGTCCTGGAAAAGGCACAGAGGAAACAATGTCATCAGATAAAGGAGCATCACCTAAAAAGAGAGAAGGTATGCGTGCACTCAGTTAGCAGGCAAGAAAAGAAAAATGAGAGAGTCGTGCCTTCAGAACAACTGCTCCTTCATCCAAGTCTGCTCTCAGGATCCTTCAAACAACTAACTAGCCTTCAGCTGTACAGACTATGGGTGAGGAAGATGAGAATAACTGGATGATGAAAAATCCTAGATGGAGGGAGAAGTAGGTAGGGCTGCTTGACTCAGCTGCTCCTGCCACTGTAATCCTAACTAGGACTGAAGGTGAATGCAAGTCCAGCCACAGGAGGAGAAATGAGCATTAGAAAGGAGGGAGGTAGATGAAGAATGGGTATTGTGACCTTTTTGTGATATGCTATCACAAGGCACTAATAGAACCATCCAGGTACTCTTTGTGCCTAGGCTGAGAAAGCCTCACATTTAAAAAACATCATGGACATTAAAGCATCTATCTACCTGGGTGCTGAGCTGCTCTGACAATAGTTTGAATGTTGTGGTGATCTTCTTTGCAAGGAGTTTGGCTTCATTAAACCCAAAGGAGTAGAGTGAGATCTCAGCAATCATGGAGTAATCTGGGACCATCATAGCCACAGGGCGAAAGAGAGCCTGAAACATAGTTACAACACAAGATCAAAACACTGTTGTTTCTTGCTTTTTCCAGCAAACTGAAAAGACTGAGTATCTATCCTAGACTGTTCACAGGACACAGCATGAGTGTGGCTGGCACCTGTCAGGGTAGCATCCCTGCAGACTGCAATCTGAGGAGTGCCATTTGCTTACAGATGTGATTCAATCTCAAAATGATCCTAGAAACTTTCCAAAAGCATCACATCCTAATCCTTGTCATGGACACACTGGTGGTCTGGGTAGCATCCACCACCTATATTGCCCCTATTCTTTCTGTCTATGGAGTCTGCCCTCCTTACCTTCAGGTTATCGGGCAGTTCAGTACGCCCAGCATACCCTGGGTTCATTGTGATGAAGACTGCACACGATGGGACCAATGGGATCTCCGTGCCTTCAAACATGAAGTGATCCACCTAGAAAATTAAAAATATGATCATCCTCAAAGAACAGAGCCTGACCTGCAAATTAAATAATGTAGAAAAATCTTCCAAGAGGAAAACAATGGCTTTCAGTAGTTAAATTATCAAGCACAGACACACACAGCTGCCCACAACTGTAGTGACTCAGTCTGGTCCCGCTGCAGGAATCCAGTATTACCAGCAATATTTCTCCCTGTTTAAGAAACTGGGCTCATGGAAGATTTACTGATAGGATACAATTTTTTTTTGGCTCTTGAACAGACTTCTATCCCTCCTGCTGTAAACAAACATCTTTCCATTTATTCTGCAGTAGAGTTTTGTCCTGAATTAATTCATGGCAGAGAGGGCAAAGAGAAACCTAAATCCTTTTTAAAGCTGTGTAGGTAGTAGTTTCAGATGGGGGATAAAGTAATGCAGAAGAATTCATGGAGAGCAAGTTTCTAATTCCAAGCCAAAGTCAAGGAGATTCAGGTCTTAACCCCTCTGAGTCTCCAGAGAACAAAGCAGAGGCTGGCTGCTAGACTGGCTGACAGCTGAGTCTCCATGTAAAGCCAAAAATTCACTTTACATTGCAATTCTGTGTGTGCATGAGTATGCATTTTTCTGCACATATTGGGTTTTGTGAATCCACTAAAGCTTGGATAACACATTTAGACAAACGTGGTGCTGAGCAACTCACGGCAGAACACTGGCTGCCTTTATCACAGCTCCAATTTGTATCAGCTCAGTGGATCTGTATCGGAGTGTCTCCCACACCAAAGTCTGCTGGCACTGCAGCTCAAGCTGAGACATACTTCAGCCTGCAAGAGCGTGGGCAACTGTGGCAGTGCAGACTAGGTTGAAGTTGCAAAACCCACCCAGGATGCTGACTGTGTAATGGCCTGATATGATGCACCACAGCTAGGGCATTACTCATGCCTCTCCAAGCTCAAGTATGTCTGTCTGAGTTGCCTCTGAGCAGTGAAGCTGGTCCTCCATGAAGATGCATGCAAAGACAAGGACGTGCCTAGACTAGCTCAAGTGGAGATTTTTTTGTCTGCCTTTGCATCCACATGTTCATTACATACCCTCTGCTGCTGTGCTTTCTGAATGGTTGTGATCTGCTGGGCCACCACAGACAGCACTTCGATATCAATGCGGTTGAACTCATCAAAGCAAGCCCATGCACCAGAGCTGGGCAAGGAAGGAAAAATGAGGGGAGTCAGGAATATCACACAGGAGCAAACTTGCAGTCAAAAGTTCAGCTAGATCTAGAAATTATAACTCCACATACTGGGGAGACAGCATAGAGGCAATAAGTGAACCTAAAAGGCCCCTAACATCCCACAGCAGGTAGTGACACAGCCACAGTACACTGGCACAGTGGAACGGGCTGTAGCCCCTCACCCCCAACTATGCAACCCAGGCCATGTGACGAGTGAGAGGGTGCATGGTCCCTGCAAGACCATGGTAGCGTCTGATCCTACAGCCTGGGGCAAATTCTGCACGTTACAGATTTGGGCTTGAAAGAGGTGTCATCTTGAATTCCTGTTTTGTACCTGAGCTATAAGTGTAGCAGATACAATTTAGACATCTCAAGTCCATTCTTCAGAGCTGGGAAGACTATGTATAAAGCTGGAAGCGTGTATATGAGGAAGGTGATCTTCCCACAAGGCATGATTTAAGAAGGAAGTTAAATTACTTACAAAGAAAACATCTGAGAAAAGAGTATCAGCTTTTGTCGGAGTAACTAATTCAGATTCACCAGTGTGCAACAGACTAATTGGACCGGGTCTGTTTGAAATGTAGAGAACAGAGACGCTTCTCTGAGAGGATCCCTCAGGGCTTAGAGCAGTCTCTCTTGGCTGCTCAATTTTGGATACGCTCAGCAGATTCTCTCCTTCTTATGATTAAGCAGCTTGTGGGCTGAATCTCAGTTCAACATGTATAATATTAAAACAAAGGTCAGAGCTGGAAATATTTGCACAGGTGTCTAACAGTGGATTGGTGCAAAGCATTTTAATTTTGCCTTAAATGAACAGGATCACTTTTTATCTTTTTTTTTTTTTTTTTTTTTTTTTTTTTTTTTAATTGGCTCAACTGTCCCTCCCTTCTGGCAGGAATTTTTTAACTTTGCTTATTCTGGAACACAGTAATGCCCTTACTAAGGCTTTGCTTGTTCTTCTGGGCTGCTGTGAAAAATACCCACCAATTCCCAGCAGCCAGCATCGCTGTATCCTACCCACTCCTTGATAATGACACGCAGCATTTCATTGTACCTGGCTAGTCCCTTGAAAAACTTTCCCATTGCCATAAAGTCAAGCTGGTCGGAGCAGTTGAACACTACAGTTTGGACTGCTAGTGCTTTCCCCAGGTCTTTTGTTGTTTCTGTTTTGCCTGTTCCTGCTGGTCCTGCAGGTGCTCCTCCAAACTTCAGGTGCAAAGCTCCTGTAAGCGTCAGATAACACCTACAACAAAGAAGAGACCAGATGATGAAAAGCATTTCTACTACTGATTTCAGTAAGGGAGACATATGATCTATCCAGCTGGAGACAGGTAGGAATCCATCCTTTATCATTCTGCAGAACTGCTTAGATATGCAGCACTCTGCAAAGGAGTTAGCTATATGGCCTTGATTAGTATTCATGGGGCCCTGCATGGATAAATCCTTTTGCCACTGGCTACAAATTCACTCTCCAGAAAAAGGACAGTTACAAAAGGGTAAAACTATTATTGCTGCTGCATATTCTAGAATATTAGATGCCCCTACCTACTGGTTTGTAGAAGACCTCCTTAGCTATCAGGTGGGCATTTTATATGAGTCAGAACACTACATTAAGAATTAGGAGGGTGAAAGCAATCAGTCTGAGCACTGTTCACCAGGAATACAGGAGAACCAATGCCAGGGTGTTCCTATGCCCTTGTCTCAGGTAGTCCTTTACTCTACAAATGTTTTCTATTTCCATACATTAAGTAGTAAGATCAGCATGGTCAGATCCTTGGTTTAATCCCCAATGAGGCTTCTTCATTCAGAAAAAAAGATAAAATACACTTATTACCCAGAAAACAATCTCCTTACCTGTCAGTGAGGGGCGTGATAACCAGACGGCCACTGTTCCCCAGATATTCATAGCCATAGATAAATTCAGCATTGACAGCTCTGACGTACACGTCCCCCCTCGTCCAGTAGTATCTAATGATGAGTGAACATGAGATCAGAAAGATAAACACTGGCTGGCAGACAATACAGCAGCTCATAAGACTGCAGCCTGCAGGTTTGGAGACTTGCATGTCATGGGATTTCCCTCGAGGGAGAGGAAAGGGTAAGGTGACACAACAAGGTGGACAGGAGTTCTCACAGGACCTGAAATTAGGTGTTATATCAAGCATTGCACTCCTTCTTGGGCAGGAGCATGCCCTTTCACAGTGAGGCTGTGAAACACCATGGTATGGCTTAGTCTATATTGCCAAAGTGGATGCCATCAAAACTAGGTCTGTCTCAGATGCCTTAGAACTGGCATCCTTAGCAGACTTCAATCCCACTCCTCATAGGGATGTTAGAGGTGACTATGGAATACTGCTTACAGACTATGCAAACTCTTGTTTCCATTTGTCATGGACATGGCTGATGGGTAAGGAGAATGAAGACTTGCCAGGGAGGCCAGGTGAGGCTCAACAACTGTGATCTCTACCTGAGCTGGGAGATCCACTCAAAATCATTCATGCTTGTCACATTCTCTTCAATCAGCTTTGCTGCAACATCCTTGGCGTGGACCTCAATCACAATAAGAGCTGACAACACTGCTCGCTGCATCTTAGTCAATTTTCCACGGACCAGGGCAACCAAATTGTCCAGCTGGGTAAGGAAAAGAAAGTACTCTGAACCAATCCATATCCCAAAGGCCCAGGCTGTACTAACACAATGCAGTCAAACTTAAGGTGTGCTAAGTCCAGATCATAGGCTGTGTCCGTCCAGATAACTTCTGTCTTCTCTTGTCAGAGATACAAATGACTGCTCAAAAAGCAAATACTGCTCAGGGCTGGCTCAGAGCTGTCTTTTGCCTACACCATTACCATGTTCAGGTGAAAATCATAGAATCATAGAATATCCTGAGTTGGAAGGGACCCACAAGGATCATCAAGTCCAACTGCTGACCCTGTATAGGACAACCTCAAAATTCACACCATGTGTTTGAGGGCATTGTCCAAATGCTTCCTGAATATAGTCAGGCTTGGCGCAGAGACAGCATGAGGCCCAGAGCTGAGGACACCATATCTCCCAGATATTAGGTGTGATTAGATGCATGGAACAGATATGAAGGATGCAGTTTCACTTTGATTTCTACTGTCCATCACTTCAGTTCTCCCCCACCTTTGACTTCTTGGGTGACCCTGGAGAAGTTATCTTTCACCTTCTTTCTGTCTTCAGGTAATGATCATACAGGCCTGTACATTATTTGAGGTTTATGATGACAAATATCCTAATGATTAAGATAATAAGAACCTGGTTTTTTACCAGTTTTTGAGCTGTGCTATGCAGGACTGCATCTCTGTTTCTCCTACGGTATTGTCCTGGCTGTATTTATAAGTTATCTAACATCTGACAATTGAAAAGTCTCCATCTGGCAAAATCTCACCCTTACATTCGTTTTCATACCTGAGCACTCAGCTGTGGGAAAAGCCTGCTGGACAAATCTCCAGCTTCCAGAGCTTCAGACACTTCCTTTGTCCAGAAAATCTGGCAACCAGCAATGACCACTTGGCCAGGCCACTGCAAGACCCATGTAGTACGTGGAGTCTTAAACAAGAAGGGGGGAAGAAAAAAAAAAAAAAGTGGTAAGACAATGGTTTTTTTAATTATTATTATTGCTACATCTCCCTGCTCTGAGATGAATCTGTGAGACCCAAAAGAAAGTTTCTCCTCCTCTGGCCTGTTCTAACTTTCCTAGTTTCAAATTTTCAGACTGAATAGAAAACAGTAACAGAAATATCTGAGGCCTTTTCTTTTTTCAGCCTTTCTCCCTCCCTAGACCCAAACAAATAAAAATGTAGATTTTCTACCAGCATAGCTTTTACACAGAAACCAGAGCCAAGATGCATCCCCTGATGCATTGACTGAAACCAATAGTTCACAATGCCTTGGTTGCCTTTACCAGCATACTGTGTGAGACATGAGAACTGAAGAAGACAAAAGAGGGTAGGATCCTTATAAAGAGGAAGTTGCCTGGAGAAAGGAATAGAAATGGATTCACACAGGGTTGTTCTGTGATATTGGGAAGTGTTCTGTGGCTGTTAAGTGAGCGTGCAGGGTTTGCATTCTTCTGGACCATTAGCTACTTGCTCAACTGTGCATTCTGCACTTGACCCACACACAGTTGGATTAAAGGTTGTATTTTAAAACTAGCTGAATATCACAAATTCATCGGCCCCATCACTGGTGACCTCTACAGCAAGTCTGGAACCAAGACATCAGAGACCTGCCAGTCTGTGATAAAACTCTTACCTCTGGATAAACACCAATTGATCTTTCTATGTTGTCCCGTACACTGGCCTTCATGGATTTCTCAACTTCCAGCAGCCAGTCCTCCACATTGTCAGTGGGACAGATGGGAACAAAGAGCTTCACCTCTTCTCCTTCAGCAGAGTACATGTGTGTGATCTGTAGGTCCTCCTGGAACAGTAGCTAATGGAAGAAGCGCAATAGGAGATGTGAATGGAGGATTTCCTTTCTATCCCTGCCTTCCTGCCACTGGGGGAGAGCCAGGTTACAGTGGTCTGTGTTCGTTATAAATCTCGTGCCAAACTTGGTTGTCAATAGTGATAATAAAGTGTGCGACAGATGTGTAAAATGACCTCTCCAAAAAATGGAGGATGATTGTATGAAAACAAGAGATTCACATCACTGGTTTAACTTGAGTGAAGCAAATCAAATTATAGGTACGATGAACATTTCTCATTGCCTATCTAGGATTCAAACCCTTGATTCCTATTCAATTCTGTAGATTCAAATCATTTCCCTTGAGATCAGAGTGCCCGGTTTTAAGAGTAAAATTTTAACAGCTTCTCTAGTGCCCCAGCATATCACTGAAAGTCCCCTTATTTATTCAAATGGCTTTGCACCAGGTTTCCAGTTCAATTTCCTTTCTATTTTCCCAAGCTAATGACTAGGAGATTGGTTTTAGTGTCTGAGTATTGTGGAGGTGCAAGCTGTGACTAGCCACGGAGTCTGAAGTCTATTAGGAATAATAAAGAGAAAAATAGCTGGGTTAACCCCAGCTCCTAAGCAAGGATGAAGACAGAAACTTAATTTGGGTTCACCCCAGCTCCTAAGCAGGGATGAAGGCAGAAACTTAATTCAGTTCAGGCTTGTTCACTCCTTGTCCTTCCTGAGGCTGTCAGCAACAGTGGGATTCCATCCTAACCAGGTGCCTGCAAGTAGACAGCTAAGTCTGAGCTATTTGTCTTGGCCTCCATGGTGGGATGGACAGACATCTCCAGAGGGAGTGAATTCTCCTCCTAAGATGGGTATCTAAGTGAATTTCTGTAAGTTGCCCTTTGCAGATGCTTATTTTCCCCTCATTGTCTAAAAAGCAATTGAGGGTGCCCAGTTCATAGGCAGACATCTGGCTTTGAAATGTCTAAAGTCAGGCTGCTTGAATCCCACTCCAGGGCAGGCAGCACCTCGCAATGCCTACGGACAGTTACAGGTTCCCAGGAGATACATTTCCACAGAGCAGAGTGTGAACACTCCTCCAGATTTCAGCATGCCTCCAAGTTCCCATGACACCAGCTTCCCAAAGGTGGGCCAAGCCACTAGGGGTGCTTGCTTCGTCTACCTGTGCAATGTTCTCAAAGCATTTGCGGAGGTGAGGTTGTACAGCAGGAGGGTCTTTTGTCTGAGACAGTATTTCCAGCAGCTCATCATCTGAAAGGAAGTAGAACCTAGAAACACAGAGTGAGGCATGAGGGGAGGCTTTCTTTACTGTAGCATCAGGGGCTAAGTCCTGGTAAGATGAGGAACAAGCGTATTGCTAGAGACACTGTTTCTGATTGCTCACTGATCTCTTTGTATTTGTGCAGGAGAGCAGCAGCCACAGTCCAGCCACATACCCTTCCGTAGAGAAAGACCTCTCCATCTGCAGAAGTCAGTTATTCCCATGCAAAGTGGGTTTAAATGAGTATTAAAGAATAGAAGTATTCCTTCAGGAATAAGGGACAGAGTTACATGGAGGTTTTCATTTTACCCCATCCTTTCTAGACAAATCATGAGGCACAGATATGCAACGATGCTACCAGACTGCCCTTAACTCACAACATTTGTGTCTGCCTGTTTTCTCCCCATCAGATGGCAGCATTGAAAGGCACAGCCTTGCTTATGTTTGCAGTCTCATGACAATATCCTAAGCTTAGATTGTTTTGCTCTTTCCTGGCAGAGTGAACTGGAGTGAGCCTCTCCTTTCATATTTTCTGAACCAGAGAGTGTGATCCAGCCCATTGAAATTTGGGGTTACCTGGGAAAAGTGCCTCTCTTTGTCTCCAGATATTCACTCAGCCCCTTCTGCACAAGTTCAAGTAGTTTGCTGCATTTTTGCAGGTTCTCTAGTAGTATAGGATCAGGGCACAAAGAAATCACCTATAAACAGAATGGAGAACAGAGGAAGCATCGGTATTCTGAGCACGTGGGAGATAAGGCAGTGGAGATAATTGGGTTGCCCAGTGATGTTACTGATAGGATTTAAATGACTCATTCACAGGAGTGCTTTCACAGGGATCTGGAGAGGTGTGAGCTTTGTGGGCAAGGAGGGGAAACAGCGCTTACGGATGTGACAAACACATTTCTGGATTCCCCTAAATACCAGCATTTGTAATATGAAATACAAGTGATGATGGAGTCCTGGGAAGTGGAGGCTGGAGAACAGAAAAGCACAGAGCACGGCTACCAGGACACAGAAACAGGCGAAAACAATGGCTCTAAACAGTTTAAAGACCCAGTCTTGAGGAGGAATCGAAGGAGTTATCTTACGGATTAGGATTATAGCAGGGTTGGTTACAAGAGTCATAGGAGGTAGGGAGTCTGTGTGCTGAGGAGGAGGTATGTGGTGGGGTGGAGAGCTTGGTGCAAGGCATCACAGGGAATGACTCTGTCCATTTGGACACCAGAATGAAGGCCAAGTTCCAAGAGAAGAAATCTAGCACAGCGCCCTGGGCCAGGTTGCAGGGTTTATACAGTGCTGCTCACACCCACATCATTACAAAAACAACAACTCAGAGGCAGTCCTTGTGTGAACACAGCTCCAAGGAGTTTGAGATACCTGCACTGGCTTTCATCAAGGCACACACACCTCAGGGTTTTCATTAGCATTCTTCATGATGTTCCTCCAGTCCCTATCCATGGCCTGGTAGCGCTGGCTTTCCAACGGGAGCTGTCTTTTGATGTCCTCTGACCTAAAGATGGGCTCCAAGTAGAGCCAAGAGCGCTGGCAGTTCAGCCATTCCTCTAGGACATCCTAGTGGGAAGCAAAAAGAGCATATCAGGACACCATGCTATGAACCTCTTTGACAAAACCATTCGAACTGTGCACCAGAATGGGTTTAAAAAAAAAAAGAAAAAAAGAAAAAAAAAAGAAAAAAGAGGTGACGCTGCACTTTGACCTTCCACAATTCTAAAATCTACCTGCAGCGTCAGCAGCTGGAATTTCCTTCCCAAATAATTAACAATTTCCTAGCAATCCTCTTTCCTAACTGTTGTCAGCAGGCATCAGAATCAACACCCACTAGTTTAATGGGCGTAGTTTAGAAATATGTGTAAGCCAATACTAAAGCTCAAAGGGACTTTGTGGTGCTGGGTTAAATTTCTGTGGCTAGTGTTTCTGTATTTTACAGAAGATAGCACAATGTCAGCACACAGTAAGATGGGGATTTTATTTTGTGAAAAGAGCTTTTCTGGGGAAGAAGAATGGCAAATAAAATATGCCAGACTGCAATTCTGTCATATCCTCTCTTCTGGCTGATGTACCTCAGCCCCAGCCTTGCCCACAGAATAATCCATGAAAGATCTTCGAACAGCACTCTGAATTAAGAGAATGAATGAAAACTTAAATGTTTAAGTTAGATACCAGGCAGGAAACTCTGTTTGTCAGGCATTCAAAGGAGCAAGAGAATGAGGTTGGAAGAACATCCTCCTCCTCCATTTTCAGGCATGGGAGATTGGAAGGTATGGGGAACCTGCCCAACATTGCAAAGCAGCTGAAGTGTTGACTCCCTTTCAGATTGCCTTAGTCACACAGCACTATCTACCATTCCCTGAGCACAGGCAGCCACATGACCTAGCAAGAGGTGGGGTTTTCCAGTAATACAGACAATGGTGTTTGCCATACTCCATCGGCTAACCCTGATAAGCCACTTCCCAGAAGCAAATCCATGGGCCTTTAGTGACAGGAATGAATGCAATCAAAAGAAGGGGTAGGAAAGGCAGGGTGAAAACATGGACAACATCACAGCCAAAACCACACAGTAAATAACTGAATTTCCCCGTGCCACCTACTGCCTTAGGGCTTAGAGTAGCATTTCTATATCCCCACGAGACAAGGCTAGCAGTCTGGCAACCCATGGCCCAAGCTCACCCAGATGGTAAGCATCAATAAACAGATTAAGGTAGTTATGAATAACAGATAACAATGCTGCCGTGCATCAAACACCAGCATTTACACAGAGTTCTCCAGCCACATAACTTGTATTGGAATTTTTCTCCTGCAGCAACATGCTATTCTGCTGGCTGAGTCCTGCTGGGTGCTGAGCATTCAGGCTCTGGTCTGATGAAGAAGTGCTGGCATGGTCTGCCAGATCCTGCTCTAAACAGCAGTCTTCCACGTGCTTTCCTACACTGAGATGTGAATGATTAGCATGGATTTCACAGGGCCTGTAAGAATCTGTAAGGTCCACTTACTATAACATGATTAGAGACACCAGTAGGACTATTCACAGCAACAGGAAAGTCCTGGCCCTACCAAAAAGTGTTACAATAGGCAGCAAAAGAGCTGGAATTTCATCACTGCTGTTTGCAGAATTAGGCTCTGAGTTTATCCCCTCTTCTACTAGTCAGAGGGCTTTGACATGCCCTCTTTCTCCCTAAAGACTGATACTCTCTTGATAGTTGTCCTCCCAGTTCCCTAGCAGCAACTGCACAGTACCCATGTTCAAGCATGGCAGCACAGCCCAGCTGCCTGCGTTCACCATGTGTGTGCGAGTAAGAAACCAATACCTGTGTCATCTTCAGCTTATTTTCCCATGTGTTAATTGTTTCCTCAAAAGGTTTCTTGAACGGTGAGATGGACATGCTCTGAATCATGACAATGTGATCATCTAGGAGCTGAGAAGCTTCATCAGTGTTTTTCAGAATAAAGGTATCTGTGTCTTTGTAAAGCATCACATTAAATAAAACGGAGTTCCATTCACTCTCCATCTTGTTGAGTGCCTGGAACAGAGGGACAAGTAATTTAATTTTCAGCGACAACCTGTGCAATGGTTATCCTAGCTTCCACAACTCTCTTAATGCCTCCTTCTAGCAAGTGACAGATTTTTGCTCTTGGATTCCACTGGAAACTGCAGGGGTATATTCAATGCATGAGACACTCAGCAACAGCATGTTTCCTCTGGACTGCCCATGGACTCAACACCTCATCGCTGTCCTGAAAGGAAAATCTTGAGGGGAAAAAAGGGTAAAATCTCCAGGCCCATTTATGCTACTAGTTGCACAGAGGCTGCCAGCAAAGTGCCTATTAATGATTACGGTTAATGATGGCTTTGTGAAAGGCATAGCTATCCATTGGGAACTTGCCTGAGATTTCAGAGAACAAAAGCTGCCAGAAGGTAATGACTTTCAATCAAGACCATCTTAGGTCACATCCGAACTGGTGAACCAAAGCTGAGAGACTATCTAACCTATGAATCTCCAGAGCCAGCAAGTCTTCCCAGCATGTTTACTGTGTTAAAGGATTTGCCACCTCTGTTTCCAGTCACAGCTAATCTCCCTGACATAATGTTTGAATGGCAGATGCAGAAAATAAATTTATTTTAACTTAAACAGTTACTAATCCCACACTGAGGTGTGAGACCCAACCAGTGGGTCAGCATAACCATCAGGCAGTGCTGTTATGCTACAACTGTAAATTCTACGCAAGGTGAAATGACTTCTTCTAGTGTGTGAACTCAGTTGCGTGGCCATTGCTCCTCTCTCTAAGGGCAGCAGCCTTTTCACTTGTGCTGCAGAATGTATCTAATGCTCTGGGACAACAGGAATATGACCCAAGGCAATGACTGCTCAACAGAAACATATTTGAGAAACAACCAAAGACACAGCAAGTCCCTCTCTCCTCACATTCTCAATGGCGTATTCCTTGCCAGCTATCTCAGATACTTTGGTAATGCTCTCAATATGGTCCAGCAGGTTCATGTCCAAGCAGCGGCCAACTGTCAGATTGGGTTCTAGCTTGATATCGATGTTAATATCTTCTGACAGCATCTCCCAGTGCCGGTTTCTCATACCAGGATTGCGCAGCCCTTGAATTAAGGGGACGTATAGTCTGAATTCTTCAATCTTGTCTCGAAACTCCATTGCCACACCCTGGCAGGCTTTCAGGGAGAGAAACAGAAGAACGTCAGCAACAACAGTGTGTGAGAAAGTTGCCTTAAGGAGCTTCCTATAAGCTATCTAAAGCCTGATGCGCTTGTAGACACATGGTATGGGGAAGGTAAGCAGCACGAGAGCGCACTGGAAAATGCAGGCTTAAGTAATGATGACACAAAGGTTCTCTCCACATGGATACTAAGCAAGGATTCAAGCCCACCCTCAGAAGCAGACCTGCCTGTTACCCAAAAGTCTGTTACAGGCAAGTCCATGCTAAGCAGAAGTGTGCCTTAGCCTAGAGCTCACTGGAAGATGAGAAGCAAACAAATTTAACTCCTTAATATGGGCCCAAGCATGATGAAGCCCCATCTGCCAACAGATATTTTAGAAGATCCAGTCATTGTTCCAAGATCTTCACTTCCTTAACAAGATTGGCTGCAAGTTATCTCACATCCCAGCTCAGGCCATCCTAAACAGAAGATGGACACTATACATAGGAGCTAGGAGTAGGCTAGGATCACAGCCAGCTATGGAAATGGAAAGCATGCAGGAGAGGCCCTGCCAGCCTATGGCCACACTAGAGCCAAAGGTGCTTCTGCCCCATAGGAAGGACAAAGTCAAGGAAAGGGCTTTGCTCTCTGGGGGCATCCTGAAAGCCCATGTCTCTGCACTGTTCACATCCTGCCCTTTTTCAGCTTGTGCTACTGCGAGAAAAGCAACGGACAGGCAAAGAACATGGGACTTGCTTCCTTTCCAAAATCTGGCTACAGCACATGCCTCCTTTTTTTGCACCCTGTGTGGCTGCACTGCACACTCACAGCAAGGATGTGACCACCTCACACTCCCTGCTGGGCAGTATGCAAAGACAAGGCAGACTCAAGGACAAAGTATATATTTTATCAGGTGCCAGGGAATATTGCAATGAATATGAGCAGGTATTCTTAGTATTTCTGTTTACCATAATGATTCATAGTTACTCATGCATCCACTCATCACCTCCTCCATTGGGGCTGATTCATGGCATTGTTTAAGAGCGAGTTCAAGTTAAAAAGGATGAATCAAAAATCTCCCACTGCAAAATATATTTCCATCTAAGCCATCTGGCAGAAGATTTTAGAATTAGCTCTAAAGAATGACCAATGCATCTCTGAGAATCATGGAATGGGAAGTTAAGCTACAACTGAAGTCTCAATTCCAGCTTTACTAGGAGCCATGATTAAAAGACCTTCACGTGAATTGTAAGGGCTGGATGCGATCATCTAAACTTCATACACATTCAGGCAGGAAGGAAAACGGTTATTACATTCCACAGATCATTTCCAGATTTTGCAATTTCATTTTATTCATAACAAAACCAAGACCTCTTCTGGCTTTCCATTAAATTCATTGGCCAATAGAGAAAATAAGATTGGCCAAGAAAACAGCACCTGGAAGACCCAGATTCAAGTTCCTTTGCTGCCTGAGTTGCATAAGGGCTTAAACCCACATGTCTAGCCACTGGGCTACATAGTAATTCTCTATGACTAGTCTGGATTATTTTACTTTATATAAATGAGCAAATATTAACTGCAACATAAGAGCGTGGCTTTTATTTCAGTACTGTGTTGGGAATTAGGTATAAAAGGGATTTGCAGCCTCGTTGTTTCCATGCCAAACTGGTACTTCAAGCAGCAAACTAGCATCTAGATGTGAATCATCATAGTTCCAGAAAAAAATTGGAAAATAACTTTGCTAGCATTTTCTCAGCTGGCTCTAATACACACAACACATCTATGTGACATCCTGACAATCCCTGTTCAGAGCACTCTGTGACATTCCTCACATCAAAATGCTGATATGCACCAACTTCATTTCCCCAGACTGCTTATCTACCTGGTGAATCCTTGAACTGCTTCACGCATCTCTGCATTGTCTTAAAAGAGTCACTGACATTCTTTTCTAGCTGCTCAGCCTCAATTTCCATGAGAGGATCATTCATCCAGCTCTCATACCACTGCATCCAGTCTGACACTGTAGTCCAGAGATCATAGTATGGCTGGAAGTCCTTAACCATCCTGGATAGCTTACTGTACTTTGAAAAGAGAGAAAAAGCAAGCATAAGCAACAAATATATTCTCCTCTGGACGGCAGCCTGCATGTCAAAGGGCAAAAAAAGGCACAATTCTTTTTGGAATCTCAAGCAAGCAATGAGAAAACGTGTACTCCAAGAGGATGTATCAGACTACCTTCTCCTGGGACCACAATATAGATTCCAAGGGAGAGCAACTAGCAGAGCTGGGCTTTATACATTCAGGCCAAAATGCATCCAGCGGAGCTGTGCCTGTACCACGTGTCTGGCATGGAAAGCACTCTCTCCACTCGCGTCTACAAATGCTCTGCTGCAGAATGAGGAGATTTTGATGGACAGTCCACACACCATCAGTGAAAGCACACACTGCACATCATATCAAAACTTGGCTCCTTAAAGTGAAGGAGAAGTAACTATAGATTGAGAGGTAGCAAAGGATCATGTGAACTCCACTTCTACTCTGCAGCCAGACTAGGCTGGACGTGGATGACAATGATTCAATGGCAGCTGAACAGCTACAGGCAAAATGAGCATTTGCAACTACATAAACTGTTGCCTTAGGAGAACATGCTATGCTCTGAGCCCAGCCAGCTGCCTGCACACCACTATGCAACCACTCTCATTCACGTCCATATAACTGCAGTAACAGCCTTACAGAAATTGATGCATCTTAACTGCTGCTTCAAGACCTTCCCCATTCAATTTCTCCCCATTAACATCACTCAGACCTGAGTGCAGGCACCCGAAGTCTCTCACAGAAGTGGCAACATCAGGCCCATGAACAGCCTTCCACATTCACCTGGGATCAGCTCTTCCGCAGCACAATGGAGTGACAGAGCAGTGTGGTCACTCTACAGGACCATGGAGCAGTTCATCAGATAAACTGAAAGAGCATGAAGGATTCCTTCCTGAGGAACTGTGTCTCATTATTTGCTCTACCTACCACCTAGAAGGCCCAAGAAAGATTAGGGTCCTGTAGGTACAGGACCTGACACTTACATTAGTAACTTTCATCCCAAAGATTCTTTCCCTGTTGTTGTAGAGAATTGCCAAATTCTGAAGCTCCTTCAGCTGCCGCCTGACCTCCCTTGCTTTATTAACCAACTCATGAGCTTGGTTAACATCTGCCTGGATGGAAAATCCACCTACAGTCAGCTGGAAGAGAAAAGACAGGCATGAGGTGCGGCTCTGAAGTTGAGTGCTGCCTCTGGAGATCTCAGCTTCCTGGTGTGCTCTTTGTTACATTCAAAGGCAAGGTTTTTATGCTCGCAATTTCACCTCCCCTAATCCAATTCCACTTCTGCTTAGACCACAATGAAACTGGTGAGAAGAAGGAATAACCTCAGGCAGCTGAAAGTGCAAATGTGATGACCAGCTGCTTTTCACCTTTGTGACAATAGTTAATCCCTGAGGAGTAGGAGCAATAAGTCTGTGCCCAAATTTCTTACTACTGAATTTATACTGTCATTAGTTATGGAATCAGTGAATTGAAAATGATAGCTCTACTAGGTCACTCAGTTTGTTTCCAAGAATTGTTTAACAACACATGTCCAGAGCTTCTCTAACAACTTTTCTGTTTTTTCTGGTGGTTTGGTTTTGTTTGTTTGTTTGTTTTGGGTTGGGTTGGTTTTTTTTTTTTAATCCAGTGTTGGGGTATTATCATTTTGGGAGGCTATTTCCAATATAACCTAGGTCACTGATTACAGCCTTTCCAATATGGCATGTTTTTCTGTATTTAAGAGTTTCTGGTGAAAAATACAATTCAAACTGTTTCAGCAGAAACCAGATGTAACTCAGCTCCAAAACTCTGCTATTGTTTCAGGGTCTTTCACAGGAGATGAGTTCCATGACTGAATGCTGTATTTTTTCCCATCATGGGAGATACTCTGCAGGGAACTGAGTGCACAAGAAAGAAAAAGGAGGTGCATGTGTTGCCCGAGCACCAAGAATCAGAATATTGTATCTTGATGAACACCTTCCCAGTGAAAAAAATCACTATTTCTGCAAAGAGTATTGTCTTTCACACAAAAATGAAACTCTTAATCAAAAGCCCAACTTCCAATAAAAAAAATGGAAGGGGTTTGATAATTTTTGGTCCAACAATACATTGACCTAAAAACTCATCTGACTAAAATCTCATCTGAAAGTTTCCCACCTGGCTGACCACAAGAGCTTCAAGGTCCCCTTCTCTGAACAGTTTATTGTCAGAGGCTTAATACCTGCATCTCTTCCAGTTTGTCTTGAAAGCCACTCTGATCTATGACCTGGATTTTGCGAAATTTGTCTTCATCCTCCAGGTGCTGGAGCCGAACGGACTCAGCTTGCATAGTTATTTTCAGCGGCCAGTAACTTGCAGCCCACCTGCACTCACATGATATAACAAACCAAACCAAAAAAAAAAAAAAAAAAAAAAAAAGTGGAGAAAGAGAAGCTTTTTGAGCATATGTTTGAAATGCTGAAAATAACAGAATGAGAAAGCCAACTCCCACCAAACAAGGAAGCTTTACAACAACAGAAACACATGTGGTTTCAACAAAACATTTTTTTCCAGCTTGTCTTGTTGATATGCAATCCTTGTGACTAGGCTATTGAATTGGAGAGGGCTGGGGAGAAGTGGAGGGCCTTTTTAAAAGGACTAAATCCAGTATGTTACTGAAAAGCTAGGAGACAGCAAAATAACAGTTGGCATCCAGAGGGAATGTCTGTCTTTGAATGTATTCACAAGGAACTGAAAAAAATGGGGTCAGTCTTGGCTTGTGGCTTTTCAGGGCTACTGAAAAAGCCAGTCTCCTGTTAAGCAGGGCAGTGAGGGGCCCGAGTAACCCAGATACAGTGAAGCCCTG
Organism: Fregata magnificens; assembly: GCA_013389945.1. Taxonomy (NCBI): domain Eukaryota; kingdom Metazoa; phylum Chordata; class Aves; order Suliformes; family Fregatidae; genus Fregata; species Fregata magnificens. The sequence continues at coordinate 179,963 of WAAD01030544.1, read as the reverse complement.
GAAAGCAAGGCTTCCGCAGAGGGCCCTGGGGAGTGCAATGCAGATACAGGAAAGGCTGCACAAAGCGGCTGCTCATGCCAAGGCAGGTTTCCTGGTTCTTGCTCCGCCGTAGCCCATCCATTACTCCATTTGGACCTGTTAGCCTGTGTGCAATGCCAGATGCAAGCTTTGCAGCATTACACTCGAGGTCACACTCCTCCCAGCACCTGGGGATGCAGCAATCTCCCACTAGTTCTGCATGTGCCACATCTGGTCAGTGGGCATACAGCTACATCTGTGCTAAGCTGTCCTAGAGCTGAGCTGCTTTCCTGCAGCTTCTGTGGGGTTTTTACACTGTGCATCCCATGCTTCCAGTTTCAGAAGCACTCTGCAGACTCACTCAGGTTGCAGGCACACTGGACCAAGTCCATGTCATATGAGAGGTGCTTCCAGGGCTGAGCTGACTTTAGAAGCTGTGTAACTGTGTTTGTGAGCTCTCTCTGCTACTGAGGCATAGTCAGGCCCCAATCTGAATAACATAGCCAAGAATAAAACTAAGAGGAGACTGCATGGAAAAGAAATGCAGTAATAATACAGGGTTCATGTTCCTTCCTAGTTCTAAGAAAACCCTAGGAGTGTTCCTACCTTGGAAGTGTTCATTCAGTTTCAGACACAGACTAAACTGTGCGCTTTGAGACCTTGCACATGTCTCCAAAAAAACAAGAGAAAAGAGCTTTAATACGTTAAACAGGTTAATAGCTATCAGTTTGCCTTGCCCCAGGCCAGAAGGCAGCATGAACCCACGCTTCTTCTCTATAAACTTCATTTCAAGAATTCAGCGCTCATATAACCTGCGAGGCACTTAGAAGTTCTGCTGGAGCCCTTGATAGACACATAGCCCCTGAAGCACTGAGAACGGTAATTGCTGCAAAGCGTCCCACTTTGACAGTGGGAGAAATGCCTTGTGCTCACTTGTCATTGAAATCTTCTTCAGTAAGATTGTAAAGGAATTCCTCCATGACCTTGTAATCTTCCATGACTTCACGAATCAGTTCCTGCACAGGGTGAGAGAAAGAGACAAAAAATAGACACCTTTAGGCCGTACTGATTCCAACTCTCTGGTGTATACCTCATTTTCATGAGGTGCCTTTGACGGGCGTTAGTCACACAAGCTTAATGTGATGTAGGCTGCTTCTCTGCTGTGTGAGCAGTGGGAATGGATTTACAACCCCTTGTTCTGTGAATGACCAAGCCACCATCGCCCTCTGTTCTATATGAATGAAAAGAAGTGTGACCTAGTGGATAAAGTGCTGGACAGAAATTGAGTGTTTTGGGTTATCCTCCAGGTTCTTTCTTTGGCATGGATAAGTCAGCTTACAGCTTGATGCCTTTGTTCCCCATTTGTTCAGCTGGGAGAAGACCTACATTTCAAATAACTTTGAAATAACTCGGCACTAGAATGTCCTATTACAAGAAATACGTTAACAGCAATATGAGCATTTGGTAGCAGAAATATTTTCTTGAAAACAACATTCATTTTTAGGAGACAGCTAGTCAGTACACAAATGCAGAATGGATCATGAAGGTAGCAAAAAGCATACATAACTCTTTTAGGCAAGATTTTTAACTGCTACTTTGTTTTGCATAGCTATTTAAATTCATGATATGTGTATTTAAAAATACAAATCTTCGGAATTACAAAAATACAAAGCCAGGAATCTTATGGCATTGCATGCAAAGACATCCAAGCAAAAAACCTGGAGTTCTGCTTCTGAGACACCACACATTGCATTGACAAATTTCCTCCTCCCTTCCCTTGGTGTCCTCTGTCCATAAGGAGAGCATGCCCTACCTCCTGCACAGCCAGCTCCTCAGGGACTCCCTTCATCCAGTCCCGCAGCTCAGCCAGCTCCTCAATGCTGTTTGGTTTCTCATGCATTTTGCAGCTGACGGCTTTATATGCATCACAGATCTGCAGGAGGACACAACAGAGAAAAGACCATAAAAAAGTCATTAATTGCTAATGGACAAACTGGAAAACCTGCCATGATCCACGCACTTCCCATTCTGAAGGTGGTCTAAAGTGATGAGTACACAGTCCTGTTCCATCTTTTTCTTTCCACAGTCTTTCTCCATCCATCTCATTTGAGCTCAAATGGAATGAGACTGCCAAAAAAAGAGGAAGAGGAACCGCAGGTATGTAGTTGAAATGATGACAATAGCAGATTTAGACAACCCTCTAGTAGATGCAATTGTCTATATTCCAGTTATCCTCAGAGCAAGCAGAAGGACCTTCCAGTTGTCTACTAGGCAGATCTTTTCGATCCACCAACACATTTTTACAAGATGGCAGGGTCTTGAAGAATTTCGTCTCAAGAGATACAGCTGTCAGGCACATAATTTATTAAGTGTATTTAATACTTGATTTGGTTGAGTTTGCATATCTCCCCTCTAGTCATTTTTTTAAATAATCACACCGATGCAATCTTTAAAATGTCATTAATGTGGCCTCAGTTGCTGTCTTTTGGCCATTTCACAAACACAGCGACTTCAAAAGCAGAAGGACAACACAAGACATTGACAGATAATCTATTGAACCAGGTAACTTACATTCTCCACCTGCAAATGGAGGTTTTTAGCCAGTATGTCCAACATGCAAGTGGCAAGCGCTTTGTATTTTTTGGACAGATTTTGCTTAACACCTTCTATGCTGACATGGAAGGGACCAATCACAATAGAACTAGGTAGAGTGTTGTCCAGGTTCTCCTTTTCAGACAAGCGCATGTTTACTATACTCATCACCTCCTGGGCCGATGGACATTGCTCTTCGTAGTCTCTGTAAATAAAAACACCACCAAAAAAAAAGGTAACGTAGACCTTAAGATTATTTGAGCATCCAGGCTCTTCGTAGGATGTCCAGACGTGTCCGCCCAAAGGATCAAGACATTAAATTAATAATGAGTACGTTTACTGTTATTAAAACATGCATCTATTCGAATGTATACAACTTTCTGCAAGCACAGACTGAGAGGGTACCAATGCCTTCTAGACCTTGCAACCAAAGATATGCTTATGTAGGAAGTGAGGAGTGTTTGTATCACAGTCAAGTACATGAGTGCTAGCTTTAACTGAGCATGGGAAGCTATAGTAGCAAAGACATCCCATGTAAAGTCCATCTCTTTGGGTGACCAGCCTGCACTGAAGGCTCTGCTTCAGTGTCTTCACTGCTACGGTTACCAGTGCCAAGCAGAGGAAGCCAGGCTGCCTATGTCTACATGCACTGCAGCTACACCCACGTAGCAGTGTAGACAGACCCCTAGTTTCAGAAGATGTGTATATAAGACATGGAACTGGTACGTAGCTGAGGAACATTACTCAAATCTACAACAGGTTTTAGAGCACAATAGATGTGGAGTGGAATAAGAGCACAAAATATTTTAGCTGCAGAAAAGGAGTGGAAGAAAGAGATGAAAAAGGTAGTAAGGCAAGAGGAGAGGGAGAGGCAAAATGAAAGCACTGGTGTAAACAGGGCAAGATCAGGAGGCACCTTGGGGGAGGGCAGGCACTTCAGTGTGTTCTGGGAAGAGACAGGAATTTGTCAGATGAGATTTGTAAATTGATTAAGCTGGAATAACAAAAGAGAAAAAGGGCTTCCTTCCCACTGTTTGGAGAAAACACGAGACCTAAAAAGAAGACCGTTAAAGTAACAGAGGCTAAAGGACAGCATAGGTGCAAAGGGTTTTGGCAGTAAAAACAATGAGGCTGAAACAAAAGAAAACATTACTTTCTACAGAATGTTATCAGCCTGAACAAACACTATTTGAAGGAGGTTGAAGTCAAGAATGATAACTGGATTTCAAACAGGATGAGTCATTTTTAGGGCCATTAATATCTCCAATTACACTTACAAACATGACAGGAATGTGACTGCTGTCAGAGGCAGGAAAAAATTCTCACTGCCACTACCAATGTCCTCTGAAAGCATGGACCATTGCCCATGGCTGAAGGCTGGCTCTGATGGATGCTTGATCTCAGATCTGAGGCACGTCACGCACATTCGTCGTCTCAGAACAGGTCCCGCATTCTCACGCACATCCACACAACAGCTTCTGAAAAGGCTTGCTGTTTGGGTTAGAGGTGCCTCTGTCAGAAGCCACTTACCTTAGGAAGTACTGGATGTCATTGTTATTTAGCTCTAAGAACTTCTCATATCTCTTGGCGTAGGCTTGGAGAGGGATCAGTGCCTTTTGAATGGCAGACCGCATAGCCTCACGTAGTTCTTCCACTTCTGGTTCGTGCAAGCCCACTGAGTCTAGCAAGGGTGTGCCTGTGGTAAGTATGTTCTCCAACACATACTGGAAGAGGAAGGAGAGAGGTCTTTCAGGACTAGCAGAGCTAACCATGCCTCCTCAGGAGAGGGGTGAGACAATCACTAGTGGCACCTTTGGGAAGTCATGCAGTCCATCCTTCTACATTGTATCAGGAATTGTTTTATCAGTTTTATGTTGCCACCCCCAAAGAAGGTGGATCTAGGGAGATAGGTCTTTCACAGTAACAGGCAGAAGGATGCATACGCAGAAGAGATCTGCACCAGACTGACAGCACTGGAAAAGGTGCTATTTCCTTTATGAGTCTGCTTTTACCAGCTGCCATGCACTCAGGGCAACCAGGCTACTTAGGACATGTCTCCACAGAACCTGCAGCACCAAAGCAGAGATAGCAACCATATCAAATAGCTACAGGTTTGGGGAGCTTGAAGAAATCCTGTTAGAATAGAACTGCATTAGCACAGTGCTATGCTCAAAATAATTAAACTGGATTCCCAACTACCTACTTCTCAACTCTCTCCCTCAGTACAAGCTCAGGGGTGTCTATGCCAAGCTGCAATACACTGAGAAGACTTGCACAGCTATATCACTGTTGATGTGGAAGAGTTCACCTTCTCCAGCTGTGGGACAGCATGAGTCACCAGGATTCCCTTGTCAAACAGAGAAATGAGGGACTTCTCAAAGCTCTCCACAGGGGGGCTGAAGTGAACACCACTGCTGTCTAGCACAAGGTCTGTTACAAAGAGTGGATTCCTTTGAGGCCTGCAGTGGGAAGAGATAAGGAAGAACAGGGATGCTTTTTGAGATGATGGCACACAACTATAATCCTCTGGTGCTGATACAGGAAAGGAAAGCAGAGGAGAGGAGGACTGTCCCATGCAGATGAAGGTATGAAACACTGCATTCTGAATTTACCAGTAAAGACATTGAGAACTCTTGTCTATCAAAGGCGAAGGAAGTGTCAATCATGACATACCAGGATCCCCAGAAGTCATAACCTTATGTTGAGAATTGGAGCTACTTTACAGAAAAATTGCAGATGCCCTTCAAACCAGGCATTCAGCATCTCCAATATACTCTTAAAAATGTACCTTCTGGAAGTTATATTCAGTATCTCCCAATCTTGTATGTTACCAGCATGGCTCAGGATCAGCTGAAGTCAGTGTCAAGACTTCCACTGATTTCAAGGTAAAAGGCCTCATGTGAGTGGCAGGTTTTTTTTTTCTTTTCTCCCTGTTTTCAATTTCTAAACCTTCCTTTTTTAAGATCATGAAGGACAGAAATCCTTAAATCATTACCCAGCAGAAGAAAATTCTAGGCACTGCGACAACTGAATTTGGTATTCTTTAGAGATCCCAGGCCAGATCCTACTCCTGAGGTTTAATCCAAGAATGGAATTAAGCAGCCATGACTCCTGCTATTCTTCCTGGCCTCCAGAAAAAAGCTAGTAGTAATTATTTGCTCTCCCAAGAATGCTGGAAGTCGCTAATCTTTAGAACAGTATGTCAAAGTAGCAGACCTTGGTTCTGATGGGCTGCTGCATATCACTAACAGCAACTTGAAATCTGTACTAACAGAGCAGCCAGCTCTGTGTCATTCTTCCAGACTCAAGCAAATGTGTCAGGTGGAGGACTGGGAGGAACAGCCTAGCCTAAAGCCCCCATACATTGCAAAGCTAGCTTGCAAAAACAGTAGTTACAAAGACAATGGCACTACACTTTTCTGCTCTTTCCACCCTTTCTTTTCCCTCTCTCTTCCTTACCTGTAGGGACTATTGATGAGGTCATCTCCCCATTCCATGTCCTCTGAGCAATTCAGGATACTATGGCAAGCATCCAGCAAAAGCTGAGTGAAGCTGATCAGTGAGTTCTGGACCAGATAGCGCACAGAGTCCTGAAGGATGAATTTGATGCGCTTCATCAGCTTACACAGTTTGGACATCTGGTAGACATCCCAGTGGCTCTGTTCCAGGTTGTACCAGTCTTTGCCGGCATCTCTCAGGTTGCTCTTTACTGCAGTCTTTAGAGTACTGATCCAAGTATCCTTGAGAAACACCTGAACCTAGGGCAAAGAAACAAAGCAAGCTGTGTAATCCTCCAAGGGCTGATGGGAAAGCAGTATGGCGAGGTTAGCTGCTAGCTGGGACTGCTGGACCTTTCTCTGCTGTGAAAGGTAACTGTTCTCTCAGAGCTGTGGCAGCTGAATAGTAGCTCTCAAATTCATGCACACACACGTGGCATCTGAACCTGGCCATACATCTCCTTCACTGACAAAAGACCTACAAAAAGAAAGCCTGATATTAAAGAGGGAGTGCTCTATTCTTTCTTTTTATACACAGTGTTTCCTTTTTGTTCTCTTTTCTATAGAGCAGTATCTCTGGAGCTGCCTGTGTCAGGGTCCCTCATAAAAAGTTGTGTCAACAGTATGATGAGCAAGTAGAGGACAGAATGTTGTCTTCTCTTGACAAGCGAGGAGAAAGAGGGGAAGAAGCCAAGGGCAGCAGCAGTCTGCAGTGTTTTAATTTATTAAAATACCACCAAGTGTCACTTTTGCTCCACAGGCAGCTGCTGTTTGTCTGTAATAAAACAACCTCAGTCACTGAGTGGCTGACAGCACTGCCTAGCTGAAACAGCATGGGACTGGGAAGGACCAGCACATGCTCTCTGCCACCAATTTACTGTGTAACCCTGTGCAAGCTACTCCGTGTGGCCACATCCAGCACGCAATGTACCACCCTCATTTAGAGGGCATGAGGATCTTCCAGCAAGAGTTACCAGAGAGTTGCAAATTTTTGTCCTAGTCTGTCTACTGGCATTGCAAGCACAGTAATCTAATTAAATACATAAAGAACAGAGTGTAGAAAAGCATTACCCCCACGAGTGCTTCAGGAGGAATCAAAGCTCTTGTGCCTTGCAGCTGGAGGGATGGGGAAATAAAACCAAAAAAAATGGAAACTTTTGAGTGCAAACCAGGACTGTTATCTGCATGGAGGCAAGGAGGAAGAAAGAGGGGCTGTAGCCCTATGCAGCCACTTGTTCAACACATGCCTAAGAGCATGGTCAGCACTGGCTGATGCTAACTAGGGGGCTATGGCTCTTTCAGCCCATTCTCCCCACATCCCAATAAATTTGACATGCGCAGGCAAATTCCTCCCTGCCCCACCCACAATGTCTCCTTTGAAAGCTCATCCATTTCCAGGGAATCGATCTGCAGCTGCTGCATCTGTCTAATACATGCTGACAGCCCTGCTGGCTGCTCCATGTGTTCTCCATGCTTCCTCCGCTCACCTGAGTGAAGGTCTGGGTCTGGATCTTTTCAAATTCCTCCAAGCAGACATGCTTGGCTAAGGTTGAGTTAAACAGAGACATGGTGGCTGCCTTGTTGCACTCATCTTGCACCTGTGTAAGGAGAAGGATGACTTGTGGCCTGTTCAGGAGTGAGACAAAGTTGAAATCTGCTTGTTGTTCATCAAAAGGATAATCTGGGATTGAGATGAGCCCTGGCACCAAAAAAAAAAAGAACATGTTATTGCCTGCAACGGCCATCCCAGCTTCTGTTTTAGAGGAAGAGTACAGCTCCCTTTGGGACAGCACTTGTGAAAAGGACTCTCCTCTGGTGCACAGGCCTTATCATGTAGCAGTTTCAGCAGATGGCTGGATGAAAAACAGAGTCTCTGCTCTGCAGCAGAGACATTCTGCAGCCTCCCATTACGGGCTGACGGACTGCCTTGGTGCCTGACCTTCTGAGGCTTTGGTTCATGAAGTTTCTATGAGAAAGAACATTGGACTTGAAGAATCTTCCCACTGAGGCTTCAAGGCACAGCTGAGTCATCTCATGTGTGAGAGGCCACTTGTGAACCACCTCAAGGCATTCCAATCTTTGGAAGATCGAAGTGCGCAAAATATGCCTCCTCACCTTTTACTGTGGTCATTTTCCTCCAGTTTGGGACTCTAAAAGAGCCTGAGCCCTCTTTCTTTCACACCTGAGGTATGCCACAGCTGAGCACAGCAAATGGAAGGCAGCCAGACCCAGCACATTGCAGAGCGGAAGGCAGTTAAGCTAATTACACTGCCTTGCATTTGGTGCCATTAAGGGTACACTTGCAGAGTTACTGCAGCTTAGCTGATGGATGGTAATGTGTTATACTGAGGTAACATGAACATGCAAATATACCCTAAAAAAGAGCAGACATACTCAAAAGTCTCATATAATCTCCTGCTGCTGCCCCTTATGAGCCCTAATCATTAACATGAACCTCAGAGTTTCTACAACAAAGCATGAATCCTATCAAAGACAAGAGGTCCTATAACCATGCCAAGTTCAAACTGCTTCATTGTGTCCCATACCTTTCTCTGGTACTTTCTTCTCCTCTTTGTCTGGCAGGGTGACATAAGAAAATGTCTGAGGTTTGGAAGTGACGACTCTGTCAAAGCTGATCCTGTTCATGGTGCGTTCATAGTCTAATCTCACTTCTTTCTCCAGGCAGCACATATGGTCTAACACCCTGTTACAAGACATGGAAACAATGATAACCCATGGTGTTTGAGCAGAAGTGTGTCTGTAGCTTTACTGCAAAACCCACCCTTCACTTACTCCCTTCTGGATTTGCTAACCCAGAAGCTCACCTACTACTGAATGTATTAGGAGAGCTGTGCAGACGATGAAGCAGCCAGCAATGCTATCAACTGGACATTTAATGACAGAGGCAAGTGGGGACCTGGGACTAGGACTGCAGCCTTCTCAAGTGCCTCTTCAGATCAAAGCAAAATCTCCACTGGGGTTATGCAGGGGGAGAAGCATTACAGAAGGGAGGGGAAAAAAAAACAAGAACTGAGGAAGCTAGCTGGCAGTTCTGGAAAACTTGGGCTACCTGAGCTGTCCTCCCAACTGCCTCCTGCTGAACACCTCTTGAAATCAGTCTCCTCAGCCAAAACGTATATAAGTGCTGAAACCCTGCTCTGTTTGCCCTAGGAAATCATCATCTTTCACCTCAAGCAGGCACAGTACTTTTCTTTATACCTATATTTCTGCTCAGAAACAGAGACTAATTACTGTCCTGCTCTCTAGGCTGGCAGACCATGCAGCCCTTCACACCCTCCTGTCTCTGAGCAGAGCAATCAGTCATGGCTGATTCCCAGTGACAGCACCAACGGCTCATGATTCACCAGCCCAGAGACTCTTAAAATGCCTTCCTGATATGAACTGCATCTCAAAGAGACACTCGATTATATCCAGGTGGAGATCTCCTGTTCTGTTTGCTTCATGCTGTGCAGATCTTCTTTTCATTTTAGTAGCTGTTAATAAGTAGAAGAGCCACCAGCAGACAACAGCCAACTCTCTGGAGACAGCTGGTGGTCTGCAGGGAACCAATTCAGCAATGACTGACCTGTTCCCTGAAAGCACAGGGAGACAGCAAGGTCAACCATGCCATTTCTGTCCAACCTTCCTGCTGTTGAAGGCCACTTAACTGCAGGTGTAAGCATGGCTCAGTGGATCTGCATATGAAGTACATCTACTTCATCTCAGAACACTGACAGATCACCCATCCTGTACATGTGTCCCTGGGGCTCTTGTCCTACCTACTTCTGATGACACTCTGGGCAAGAGGGTGGTGTGCATGTGCACAGGCTGGAAGGCAGATGAGATTCATGGTCTATGAGTTGGATGCTCAAGATCTGCCTCCATTGCCACTTGTTTTGTAGCCCTATGAAGTCCTACAATGTTAATAGACTGAAGGCTGAGACCCCAGACATGTACTTGATGCTTTACCTCTTCTCATTCTTCAGTTTGGGAGTATCCATAGCCAACAGCTTCATTCTCTGCAGGCTCTTCTCGCTGATGCTATTTAGTCCATCTGTGGGCATGCAGTCCACATACAGGTGATACAGCAGCAGCGCCTGCGTCTTCTTACGCAAGCTGTTGGCAAAAACTACCCGCTGTGCAAACACCTGGGGATCTTCGGCCAGAAACAGTAGGCAAACTCGTGGCACCCAGTACTGACATGACAACAATAGGGCTCTTCCTGGGAAATGAAAGTAAAGCTTACAAAAGTCTACAGGGAGAACAAAATTCGGAATGGCTTGCAATGCTGACAGCAGCTTTTTGATGGACAATATAATTGGGCTGGCTTACTGGAGATCAAAATGAGGGACCAAAGCTGAGGACAGCAAGGGGCAAGGGGCATGGAATTAGCAGCATCTCCAAACCTTTCAAAAGGGGGATACTTCATCTTAATCTGTTCACATTCCCCCTCAAAATGGCATTGGCCCAGAAAGACCACCATGTAACTTTTCTTGGAGGCAGGAAAGATGGGAGACAGAGGGGGAAAAAAAAAAAAGGTATCTCCAAAGGGAAGGCCTCAAAGAGGTTGTCAAATTAAGGTGTGGAGTTCTCTCCCCTGGAGGTTTTTCAGGACAGGTGAAACAGACGTATGTCAAGAGTGATAACAGGGACAGGAATTAAATTACTTCTTGACGTCCTTCCCATCTCTACCTAGGACCAGTGTGGGTAGTGGACTAGCTCTCAGAGTATATGCCAGGTCCCAAAAGGCCCTACTTGAAACACACCTTGTGAAGTTATTCCTCCATTGAGGATGGGTCTGCCTTCTTCATCCCGCACCAGCCCATTCTTATCTGTTTTATGGACCAAGTAGAGCTCTGTCTCCTTGTCATAATCCAGAACACCAACATCGATCCACTTGTAGATTAACTTCTGGCTTTTGGGGTCCTCTGAGAGATTCAAGGATTAAAACAGGGTTAGTCCATTCTCCTGGAGGCTACAGCAAATGGATTTTCCTGATCAGAGTGGTGACGCTACATTCAAATCCATTTACTAGTTTGAATCTCGGTCAATCTCACATAATTTCTGCTGTGATCAACTAAATAATGAACTCAGGACTTACAGCTTAGCATTTCCAACTCTGTGCACAGACCACAGCCCTCCATTTTCCTCCTCTTACCTCTGTGGGCTCCCTGTGGACCATCCTCCCACCTCCTGCTTCAGGCACTCCCAGCCACTCTTTGCAGCCATAGTCCCATATTTGGGTCCCATATGTCCCTACATCCTCTCTTTCAGCCCATACCGGGGGACCCCTCTGCCTCCCAATTCCTTCACCCCTTGATCCAGGACCCTTCATTACCCACATGGACTCTGTGGGGATCCCATTCTCCCTTCCCACGTGAGGCTCTAGCTCTGTGTTGCTCTCCATATGAGTGCTCATTCTTGTAACTGGGAGTGGGTGTAAAACTCTGTGCCTTCTCCCCTCATTTATTATTACTCTGGGTCATTCCCAGGGCATCTAACTCTTAAATGTTCGGATGCTCTTAAATGCTGGGAATGCTATCCAGACAGATATATATCTATATTGCTATCAAGATAGATACAGGTCAGGGGAGCGTTATACTGAAGTTGAGAACGGATGCTGTTAACCATGGGTCTGAGCTATAGCAATTTGCAACAGTGCTGGCACTATACAGATGCCAGTGGTCTCACCTCCCCCAGGGCCTAAAGGGTCTGACTACTTGTGTGCAGAACAGTCTATTCAACCTGGGGAGTGATCAGGTGTAGTGTTCGCCAAGCCAGCTGCAAGCAGAACTCAGCCATCACTTTCTGGCTGCCCAAGGATCCACACAGCTTACGTTTTATGCTTAGGTTTTGCAGACAGCCAAGCCTCTGGAGGTTGCCCCAGAGCTGCAGTCAGTATGCATGCCAGTTCCTACGCTTTAAAGCTAGTACAGATGTGTTGATATGAGCTGCAGCCACAACTGGACACCAGTACAGCTGTACCTAGTGATGCCTTCTCATTGGGAAGTCTCTGAGTGACAGGAAAACAACAGACATCCATGTTACTTAATTTGCCCCAGATTTACTACTTGGATTTTCACTGCAGTCTGAACTTGACTTCTGATCCTGCACTCGCAGTGAAATCCAGGCAGAACATACTGTGTTCAAGCTAACTAACTTCATGATGATACCTACATATCAATAAAGTGAAACTTTGACTGTACTGACTTCCAGGCACAGAAAGGAAGGCAAAAGGCAGAAGCTACTTCTAAAAAAGTGGAAACAGTCAGTCCAGGGCAGGATTGACAGTCATCGAGATCCCTGGTCTCTTGCTCTGTCTGCCTGAGCCTGGTCAGAATGAGTTACTGCTTTTCTGCTATTCAGAGCTGCATTCATCAGAATCTACATGCTCCCTTCTGCTGAACGGGCCTGTAATTGTTAGTGTTGCTTTGCTTGAGCAGCAACTCATTCAAGCTTTACCATGTCCCAGTACATCATCTGTAGGTAAAAGTGCTTTTCCAGGCACCGGCTTTCTATCATGAGATCCTGGCTCCAGTCCTAGAGAGATCCACTCTTCTGGAGTTCGGCAGTCATACTCATCATTGTCAAATATCTAAAAAGCAAGGACATGAGTGAAATGAAGTCTTACTTCAGAGAGAAGAAAACACCTGATCCAAAATTTCATGGGAGGAAAATTAACATGCAGTTCCTAAATGGACTAAAAAAAGAGAAAACAGTCCAGGTGCAAAAGCTGTGCTGATCTTTGATCAACTACCTTCTCCCAAACAGCAATATCTGTACCTTTCCTACGGAGCAGAGACACCACCTGGAGAGGTGTCATGCAGTAATACTGCTGACTGTTGCATCTGGAAGGAAACATGAGAGGAAACGTTTCCTTTGGACACACAAATGACACTGAGGAGCACCCTCAAGGACTATTAGTTCTGATGGAAGTTGTGGGCACCCTACAGAAGATGCTCAGCATCTTGTAGAGATCCTTCAGGGCCCAAACCTGCTCTAAAGCATTTCCTTGTTTTATCGCTTGTTGTATCAAGGACGGCTAAGTGTCCTGCAATTCTCAGAAACATCCTGTGGTATAAGCAATGAGATAGATCACAAGTGCCAACCACGCTCTCTTACCTTTAATGGGAGGTAGATGGGAAAGACAGCATCTTTCTTCTCCTCAATAGTTGGCATATTGTCAGGATCGTGGTGCCTTGGCATCAGCTGATTGGAGTCTAGCCCTTTGCTGGCTAAGAGCTGAGCAATATCAAAGGTGAGATATAGCCGTCTTCTCCTGTTTTGAATCACGGGGGAAATAACCACTTAATGCACCTAGAAGGGCTCCCGTGCCTGTAACTCCACTTTTTGATCAGGCATGCCTATCAGTAAAAAAGTTTTTGAGCACACACCGCATACGTGTATATTTCTTCATCTATAGAATAGAATAGTTCAGTTGGAAGGGACCTACAATGATCATCTAGTCCAATTTATAAATTATATACATGTACTACTGTACTAATATATTAATGTACATTACAGAGCATACACAAAAATAGAAAGCAAAAAAGGTTGAGAAAAAGATGAAATAAACACTATTTAAAAAAAATATTTTCTTCCTGCATCCCAGTGAATTGTTTTGCGCACTCCCTGTGATGCACACACCCCGCTCTGGAGACCACTGCCTTACAGGGTCGTATTTTCCTAAAGATTTTTGACATGTCCTGTCTTGAAAGCAAAAATCAACACCCTAATCTGCTGTGTCCGTTCCATAATGATGTCTCTAGCACTTTCTGGTTACTTACCTCTCTACCTCAATCTTCTGAGGGCATTGCCCTGGAAGCCCTTGGAAGGCAATCTGCACTTTGGGCTTAAATGATTGTAATGGGAAATCTGACTTGATGAGGTTCTCAGTGGTTGGTCCGATCACTTGCTTATCCAGGACACTTCCAAAGTCCTCAGGCATCTTGAAGGTTGTGACTAAGAAACAAAGAGAAACACACATCTCAAACCACCAGACATCACTCTGCTTTACATTCACACACACAGGAGGACTGTGCTGTCTCCTGGGTTGCCTGCAGAAGTCACTTCACCAGATTTGTGAGAGAAATCAAGCAGACATCAAATGGAAAACAGAAAAGAAGACCTTTTTTCCTGCTGCAATATGTCATTATAGTTTTCCAGTATCAAAATGATGGCACAGAAGAAGCCTCCACTAAGAATTACTGTCATGCACCTTATTAGGAGGTAGGGCACTGACCTGGCTCTAAGGACCTCTGTTCAGTTCCCAGCTTTGCTACAGACTCTCTACATGATCGTGGGCAAGTTACTGACTCTGGTGCGCTGCTCCCCTTGCTCTCAGAAAGGGGTGGGATTCCCCTGCTTCCCTGGGGTGCCCTGAGACCAAGAGTCAGTTGTAGCTGGAAGGAACTCAGTCAAGATGGTCATAAAGGGCTTATAAATATTGCAGGAGAGAACAAGCCGATCAGGTCATCTTTATATGCTGAAGTCCCTATTCACACCTTACTGGGGACAAACCCCTCCTCAGTTTTTGCTCAAGAGAACTTCCCACTCACATCAGCAGTGGTGTGAGAAAAAATTGAGTTAAACAGCTAACAATCTCACAATTTGGCCAAATGTTTTCAATGGAAATTTGGACTAAGCAAAAAGTATACATTTCCAAGAACTGGCTGAAATTAAACCATGTCATTTACCCCATAAATAAACTAAACTGTTTATATTGCTAAACAAACCGCAAATAATAGAACAGCAGCAAACTGGGAATTTGAAGCTTAACCTAAATTAAGTAATTGCATGCAAGCTTTAAAAAGCACTATTCCCTAGACAGAGCTAAGCATTGAGCTAAAAATAGATTTTAGTGGAGTGGAGCTTTTCATTTGATGAACTTTCGCACTTTACCAAGGAGAAACTTAAGGTTCTGGCTCGTAAGCAGGTATTTTGGATGTCAAGCTTTGGATCCAATCCTTCACCCTGCTCCGTGTGCTTCTCCTTGAGTCATGGATGCAACCCCTTGATTTCAAAGCAATTGTGCAGAGCGGCTAATAATGCCGAAGCCAGACACGTTTCAGGATGATCAGGTACAGAAAGGGTCCTCTAAGAGATCATTCCCTTGCCCTTCTTAAATGTCCCCTGACACAACCCCCATAGGGTCCCGTTGTCTGCTTAGGGACTAAACGAAATAGCCACTGAACTGGATCCTCTCTCTCTACTCCCCTCTCTTAGGAAGGACTTCCAGCATGGAATAAATATGATCCTAAACATTTCCATTGTCCATACCAACATGCATGCTTACAGTAATTTCGAAGAATCCCTAAAATGCAGAGGGTTTGCTACAGCTCCTTTAGTCTCCTGCATATCTCCTGCTTGGGGTCTTTACAGAAAGGCCCTGATTTATATTTGTTGTCAGGGAGCACAGCTGTTCCAATTTTGTCACTTCATTGTTGCAAAATCCATGGCACCATCCATTATGGCACTTTGTGCACTATCAACTATTTATGCTAATACTTAGTGTTTCATTTGCATTTACATTTCCAGCTTGATAGCTTCTTCCCCCTTGAAGAAGCAGCAGATCATAAATAGAGATCTGTCTCTACTTGTTAGGGATGAGTCTAGCTTGTCAAGATTCACTTGAGGATGCAGTCATTTGTCCTCAGTCATGAAAATAAATGTCACTTCTAAGCACAGGAAGGTGGTATATATAGTTACCATCTTTCTCCAAGAGGAAAATCCTCTCACATGCACACTTTCTCCCCACCCGCTGCCAGCCTATGATCCATATCCCTAAGAGCGGTCTAGGGGCCAGGAAAGTGCTGGCAAACCTTTCAGCCATGCTCCATTCCTATATTTGAGCACCCATGATACAACAAGCTCTTGTAAGCAGGTGGGACCTGTATACACATCTTTGTGTACACAAACATGTACATATGATGTATATACACAGACATATCTGTATACAGCTCTGTATACATAAAGACCCCTTGCATCTAGGGAGAACAAGCTGCTCAGGGGCACAGCTGGATGCAGAATGAATAAATGAGAGAGGACCATGATTTTGGCTATGGGTACCTAGATCCTGAATATAGCTCTCGTGGGCAGGTCCCATTTTCACAGGAAAGGGGCATTGCTGGCTCCATACACAATGATAATGCATGCAAATTCAGGGCTCTCCTGGCGTATTGCCTGTGGGACCAAACTCCCATAGGCAGCAGTGGAGTCTACCCTGAACCCTGGAGGATATATCCAGGAGAAAAGGGAGCATGGTTTTACCACCCAGTCAGATCACTTTGCTCCACCTCTAAATGAAATTCACTTTTCACAGGACATTCAAGCAGCTCAGCACCATTCCTGGCACTGAGAGGAGAATGAAAGCAGAGCACTAACCTAGAGTCATCAGCCTAGTTCCCAGCATGCTCACTATAAGCAACCATAAGACTTATGGCCCCACTTCCTGCCATGTCGTGTTTCCTCTCAGTATATTTACCTTTAGGGGTGTACTGCTCCAAGTCTGCCTGTCTCAGCAAAGCGTGGTACATATGGGGGCCAGCACAAACATCCTGAAATGCAGCATGTGAGGGAAGTGTCAGAGATAACAAAGCACAGTTGTAGCACAGTGGGAGGGTGGGTTACAGAAGTCCAGAGAGGAAGTGAGACTGTAAGACCGACTTTACCAGAGCTTTAGGGACAACTGAGACTGTGAGTAATGGTCAGAAAAGGCTCAAAGAGGCACAAATACCTGGAAACTTCAGCCCAATGCACAGAGAGGCAGGGGATTTGTCAGCAGAGTGCAGACTGATGTCAGCTCAAAATGTGGATTGGGGGCTGATGAGGTAGGCAGTCATTAAGGTTTGACTTCCAGATATCATCTGCAGTCACAACTGTATGCCTGCCCTGCCACACTGGCATCGTAAACCCAGGCAACATCATGATGACAGTGATAGCACTGGCCATTGAGGAAGGCAGCACAACTACGATCAGGAAGAGCCTTACAGCTTCACTTTGTAAAGGTCAAGGTCTTGCACAAAGGCCTCAGACCAAAATGAAGGGCTAGAACCTGGGGTGAAAGCTATATTTCTCCATACCAGGTGTACTATAGGTCTTTCCATTTTAGAAGGACAGTAGTAGAAAAAGAACTGCTCTTTGCACTTACTGCTGAGATGCTGGAGGCTCCTGGAGTGAGGACATCAGCATAAAACGTCTTTTGTCTAAAGGTCGAGTATTTTTTTGGCCGCTGGTTGCAGCTATCAGGAAGCAACAAACTCGTTCGTGGACTGCAGTCCCAGCATGAAGTCTCATTGCTGGTATTGGGAGGGCTGGGGCTCCAACCCAGAGAATTCGTCAAATCCTTCTTTGCTTCCTCCATCTTCTTAGGAAAACAATGCTGTGATGCAACCCTGGGCTTGCTAGAGTGGAAAGACATTGAGCCTGTTAAACACTCTATCTTTGGCGCTCCTACACACCCTCCCACCACACTGGATATCGTTGGCTTGCTAAG
The DNA here is from genome assembly GCA_013389945.1 of Fregata magnificens. NCBI lineage: Eukaryota > Metazoa > Chordata > Aves > Suliformes > Fregatidae > Fregata > Fregata magnificens. The sequence continues at coordinate 162,362 of WAAD01030544.1, read as the reverse complement.
AAGATGAGTGGGTAACAAGTCAGGCTCGACCCCCTGCTTCGGTACTAAGTGCTGCCTTCGTGACCTGGGGGCCACCGGGCTCACATGGCTGACTCAATTGCTCACTAACCCCGGGGAAAGAGAGCCCTTTATTATTCCAAATGGGTTTTGGAGGGGGAAAAATCAGCACTATACGCATGAAAAGCTGCTTTCCTGAAGCAGCAGGGGCTTCCCGGATCTGTGGCAGCATTCAAAAGGCTGTCAGGAGAATCTGAGTAAACTGGGACTACAACAGAAGTGCTACTTTTGCTGTACCCAAATCCCTTAAAACCTTGTCACACTTGACTCCAGTGGGAGTAGGCTACAGCCTAGATACCAACACAGCTACTCCCAGGTGTAAAGTCTGACTCTTTCATTTAAATAATTCAGGAGAGATGTTTAAGCATTGCCTAACGAATATTAAAATATAGCCAGAAGCTCCCCTCTCTCTCCTCCTGCAGGGGATATTTTTGCTGGTGATCTCAGCTCACAAATAATTTCTACTCTTCCACCTTGGGAGATGCAAGTCCAGGCAAATATCACAGCTGTATGGCTTTATTTTATAAAAGCCTTCACGCACTGAAAGATAATAATTAATAGCAGCCCTTGGACTTCTGGCACGATGATAATGCAACCCTTGATTTTAGGCTTGCCTAAACACAGAGATGACTACTGTAACTAATTAGTACAGCTAAAGTGACACAAGCCCCTCCAGCCTGCACACACATGCACCAATGTAATGATGTACACATACCCACATAGCTTATTCCTATAAATTATGAGTCAAAGCTCTCTGTGGTGTCTCTCAAGGCTACTGCGAGTGCAATATGGCTTATCCATCAATTCCTGCTCAAGGCTAGACCCAGACTCCTCATCCAGCCCTACCTGACTAATGGTTTGTGTCCTGCACCCTTGCTAGGACCCACACGTCTGCCTTGCTTACTTCTGGAGGCCAAGTCTCTGCAACAGGCTGCTACATGGGAGTCTTCCAGCTGGCCATAGCTAAGCGTTAGAAAGACCTTGCCTGGTCTTGTAGGCCACAGCTGGTGTAGTACTGGAGTCTCATCCTGATGTGCAGATGACAACACAGCGTCCCTTCCTGCCACGCCCTCTCTGCTCTGCTCTTTAATGGAGTGAAAACTCTGCCTGTCCTATACTCTTGATCAGAGAGGGCAATTTTTTCTAAATTTCACCTTGCAGTCTGTCTGCAAGAATGAATCGGGTACACACAGCAGAGAAAGCATTACATGCATGCTGGAGATAAGAGGGAATAACTGTGCTGGTTTATTACTGCAGGTTCAAGCCAGTGCACCATTTTGAGAGGTTGATTCAAAAAAGAAATCAGGTAATAAATCAAGGTTACCATGATGTGAATCCTTTAAGTGAAATGGAATAAACAAACAGATTGGAGAGACTTAGGAGACAAGATCAATAACACCCCTCCCCTCCTTCAAGCTAGAAAATCTCCAATCTTTCCCCTCTCAGCTTCTCTTTGGCACAGCAACTGGAACCTCATACCCTGAAGAATGAATTTTCCATGGAGGATTTTGTTTTTATTAGCTATTTTATGCTCTGGCCATATCTATTTTAGCAGCCCAGCAGGATTGATTGGTATCAGCCAAGATCCAAGGATTCCTGATGAATCACTGCTGGACTCTTTCATGCCTGCTGTACTGGCATAGAGAACAGCAGCAAGGCGGAACGACCCTGCGGTGGCTCTCCTGATAAGTCACCTGAGCATCCTCTTCCTGGGCGCAGGGGCAGAGTCGGTGACGTGACTTGCTGTACTTTTACCTCTTAGGACTAGAATCCTAAATCCGCCCAATTCAAAAAAGCTAACTCCAGGATGCAAGGTTCATCTGAACCTTTAGTAGGGTGAGCGATTGAGCCCACTCCCAATTTAGCAGGACTGGCAATCTGTCTAGAACCAAAATAATGTGGCTGCCGCTGATGACAGCTGAGTTCCCATGACAGGGGGAAGTGTGTACCAAGCCTGCCCACAGCGGGCCTAATTCTTCACTGCTTTGCTCCCTGTGTACTCACTCACACCTCTGTAAAGTCCTTCCTGAGCACTTATCTCAAAATAAAACAAACTCCTACTCAGCGTCCAGCTCAAAAACATCCATCTGTCACGCTCTTGCAGCTGCACAGAAGGAGGGTCTGGTCTTTGTAACTGCAAAAAAACCTGACACACACCACCCAAAATAAAGAACAAAACCAGGCCTCCAAAGTTTTCCCGACAATTCCCCAGACAGATGAGTAAAACAGCTTTTTTGAGCATGCTAAAGCTGATACAGAGATGGGACAACTGCTAAGCACAAAGGGAAACCTACTCTCCTGGCACCCCAGCTGCTGGGATGTGGCCAGGGTTTCCAGCAAGGAGGTTTCCCAGAGCGTGGTGGGGAGGCTGCTCCAGTGCCAGCCTCCAGCTAGTGGGTGGTTTGGTGCTCCCATCCAGCTCTCAGGAATGGTCTCCAGGTTGGTTTAAAAGACGAGGAGAGAGATACTCTCTCTTTTATTCAGCCTAGCTGCTGAGCCAAGGGGTTTATTGCAGAGCAGTTCACTCTTCCCCAGCCTCCAACTCTGCCAACGGCACCTTCCACCCTCCCACTCCCCACAAAACGACAAGCAGCACGCAGACTCCAGGGCTGTCCTCCCCACCCTCCATCTGAGGGTGACCCTGGACCCTCACCCCTGGGCAGCAGAGCTTGGCACGGATTGCCAAGGCTGTTGCTGCTCAGGGAAGGGAACACCTTCCGTCTTGCAGCGAGCATGCAACGGCAGCCCAAGCTTTCAGACAGCTCTGCTAGAGCAACTGCCGATGGTGTGAAATAGCTCATGCTCGAGGATTTCTTGGTTGCCTGAGGAATCCTGAAGAAAAGCAGTGAAACTGCCCAGAGCCCTGTTAGTGTCACACTCTGGCTGCTGCGGCTGCGAGCAAGAGGCTGGCTGCATGCCATGTTCGCAGCCTTCAATCCCTTCCTACTCGGAGCACTTTCCTCGGAGCTGGAGCTCCCCTTCAACAGGGAGAGGTTCAAAATGCGGGGGGGGAAAAGGAGCTCACCTCATCACAGGCAGATAAGATGTCTTCCTGAAAGCAGATCCTCTGCCATCCTCAATAACCCTTCACTCCCTGCTGCCCCAGTGCATCTGGGAGCATTTCCCCGCTCTTCAAAGGCAAACATCTGCCTGGCACCAAGCCACCCCAGCTTTAGCTATAATAAGCTTTGACACTCTTTTCATGACTGCTGAAATGCCTATCTTTTGAGCAGTTCAGTCATGCTCTCTCACACCTGAAAAGCATGTTTCCTAGATATACCAGGTACGTTGTACTATGCTAAATTGAACTATTCAAAATGAGAGCATATTCTAATGGCACTGCTGACACAACATTAGCTACAGCGTCTGTGTGTCATTGTGGCAAAACTATAATTACAATTTCTCGGGAAATCCAGGCTTTACATATCCAAGAATTCAAACTCCCACATGTCTTGCTCAATGTCTGGTATGAGTTTTTTGATCTGTTGTCTCTACTTCAATTCTTTGATCCAAAGCTTTGACAAAATGGACTCTTTCCTTTCAAAGAAGGTTCAAAACAGCTAAAAATTGCAACAGAAAAAGAGAAAAGTACTTCATAATAATCTAACCCCTAAGCAAAACTGCAGATTGAAATCTAGTAGTCATTTATCTGAAATCTATTTATCTGTGGATTAGCCAGAACGCCAACTACTATACCATCCAGACACCAACATGTAGAAGTTCCTTCTTCCTACAATTTAAGCCATACAATATAAGCTCAGACAAGGTGACGCGCTCTCAACAAACTGCTTTAAACATTATCCTCTACTTCAAATCTCTTCTACTTTAAAAAGAGAGTTGAAAGTAATTTTCAGTTTTATAGCAGCCCATTCCCTCCAACAATTTGCGTGGTTTTAAAATTGATTTTCCTCCAGGTTTTTAAACACATTCCTTTCTCCATGGGAAAGCACCACGCAACCACCACTAGAACCTGAGGACGCAGGGGGGAACAGCAAGACTGATGGCGAACGGCGTTCCTCATTACACAGAGAGCCTTAACGACAAGGTTACACCACATGTTTTGAGGTTATAGCCGTGGCGGGTGTTACAAGACACCACACAAAGTATTTAGACCGTGACTCCAACAATGTTTGTTTCATTTACGAAGCACGACAGCCTCCGTTGCTACCGGGGTGCAGGAGAAGCAACCCAAGGGCAGTAACTAATTGTGCTAACCGGGGAGATGGGGCAGAGCGAGGCACCCCGAGGGAAGGGGGAGCAGCTCCCCACGCCCCCGCTTTGCACCAGCGGGGGGACACCCCACTTCTCACGGTCTGAGGAATCCAAACCCCGCCCGACATTTCCAGCGTCTTGCAAAACACGAGGGGGACCGCCTCATCACCCACACCTGCGCGTCCGTCCGTCCGTCCATCCATCCGTCTCTGCAGCCACCCACCTTGCACCCGCCCACCCATCTCCCCGGCCCTCCACCCGCCCGCCATTGTCCTGCCCGCCCAGG
>WAAD01030544.1:137500-157658 GCA_013389945.1 Fregata magnificens | reverse complement strand
CCGGCCGCGTAGAGTGCCCCTGCCACCTCAGAGGCGCGGCCGCTGAGCTTCCACTGCCATCTCAGAGCTGCCACCACAGCGACACCACAAAGCCCCCAGTGCCACCTCAGAGCCCCCCCCGAGTCATCACCGAGCCACCGCCATCGCCCCAGGGCCAGCACGGACCTGCCGTAGGACAGCCACAGAGACGCCACTGCCATAGAGCCACCACAGCACCGCCACCAGAGGCTACTGCCACTGCTGTGGAGGAGCCACCGAGCCACCGCCACCGCAGAGCTGCCATCAGCCCTTGCCTTCCAGGGCTGCCGGCCTCGGGGTGCGAGTGCCCGGCCATCCCGCCGAGGAGCCGGCCTCCACCGACGAGTGCCTCGGGGGACAGCCCCCAGTCCCTGCGGAAGGGAGGCGAAGGGCTGGGTGCCTGCTGCTCTGGTGCCACTGTCCATGCCAGCCGGCCACCAACCCCACCGGCAGCTCTCCAGAAAGGTCCAGCAGATCCCTCCTTCATTCATCTCAGCCCCAAAACCGTTTAGGCGGGCGGGTCGCAGGATGCAGAGCTGCACGATGGCTTGTCTACCGAAAGCTTATGTACCCTTGGAAGTCTTGAGCGGTCACATCTAGGGGACGGGTGACTACCAGTATGAGCTACGACTCCGGAGAACACGTCATGCCCTACAGAGGGAAAGGTGGCACCGGGTCCTGCTGGGAGGACCCTATCAAGCTGGTCCCTCGGGGAGGGGATGGTGGGGAAGGGACAAGCAGTGCCAGCCTTGCGGGGGAGTGAGGAAGGACAGGTTTGGATTATTTTGGGGGAGAGGGAGGAGGTGGAAGAAGCAGAGAGGAAGGGATTTAAAGAGAAAAAAAAGCTGTAAAAGTAAGATATCTAGTGTGAGGGAGGGCAAAGGGCAGAGGAGGAGGAAAGGATGGAGCAGGAGACCAGAGTGGAGGCTCCTGCAGGAGGGGAGCTGTGGGCAGGTGGATGGGCAGGGGCTGCTTCGTAGCCCCTTCGCCCCCCAAGCCTGCTGGCTCTGTCCAGGCAGGCAGAGAGCTGAGAGCAGGTCCTGCTGCTGCACAGCTCTGCACCCAGGAGAGGTGCAAGTCCTAGAAAATCCTAGAAAGCAGGACCAGGAGGAGCAGAGCTTTTGTTCCTGTGGACAAAACAGCCGGGAGGCTGGCCGGAGGGACGCCTGCATGGCCTTGCATGGGGGCAGAGGGTCAGGCATGGTGGCACCAGGATGGGGGGGCATGCCACGGGGAGGCAGCAGAGCCCAGGCGATGAGCACTGGCTTCTCTCCCTGCCTGGGCACCCGCCCTGGCAGCACTGCGTGCAAAGGGCCTGGGAGTCAAGGGTGGAGGAGGCACTTACACCATCCAAAAATTTGCAAGCAAGGGGATGTGCAGTTTGGGCAGAGAGATGGAGGCTGTGGCAGGCAGAGCCTCAGGGAAGAAACACAAGCTTCTCCCGATAAGAGAGCAATGCTCAGCTCCTGCCAAGGCATTCTCTGGATCAGCCCCATGCAGCAGGGAGGACTCTGTGCAGATTCACACCCCACGCTGGACTGCCCTGGCCCTGCTCAAAGCAGTGGCTGCTGGAGAAACTCCCAGGTGTAGGTTCTCTGTCATACTGCCGGCCTCATCGCTTTACTTAAGAAAGGAGTGCGTGCTGGCTTGCCTCGATTAAGTTTGATATAATTACAGCTCTTGCTAGAGTTCCCTGGAGTCGCATCCTAGATGGTTCCTCTGGCTGGGAGGAAGCGACAGTGGAGCCCCTTCGCCCTTTGCATGGGAAAAATACCTGTCCGTTTCACACTGGCTTCATCTCCCCTGCAGCGGGTTGGGATTCACAGCAGGTCTTGCTGTCCCTGTGGTTAGCTGTGCTTCATTTTTGATTGGGCTTTCAAAGCTTGACAGAAAATGCTTCAGCAAGTCAGGAGATGAAAGCCAAGCTGTTTCGACTGGCTGGGCTTTCACAAACCCACCAGGCCAGAACAGAAAGCAGACAGGTGTGTGAGCCACCCTGCTCTCCATCCACGTGCTGCCATGACTGATTCGTTTCCTGACCTGCCTTCAGAAGGGCCTTCTGGTTCCCCAGAGACTCGCTCTCAGGGGTTGCAGCAGGGTGCACTGACACCATGTACTGCTTCCATGGGTGCTCCTTTAGCCCAGGATTGCCAGGCACGGGAGCATGAGACCTAATCACTTGCAAAAGGCAGATTCAAAGCGGTGGTGGTGGCAGTTGGCACAGCTGAGCATCTCTGTGCTTTCTCCTTCTCGTATCAGTCCGGGCTGAGATGCTGTCCCCAGCTGGGCCGGCACAAAAGGTTTAGTGCTGTCTGTCTTCCAACAGTTCTTCTACCTGCTCCTTTTCAGCTGTGGGGTTTTTTGAGGCCACAGATCTGCCTGTACTTACAGGTGATGCTGAGTTCCCAAGAAAACCGTTCTTCAAGAAGAAGTTCCCGAGTCCCTGCTGAAACAGGCTGATCAGTAACTTACCCAGGATTTTCCCTAGTGCAAGGCTGTTTTGGGAGAAGGAAAACACTGTTCTCCCCATCCAACCAGCCAAACCACTGGCGTGGTGAAAGCATGAGCAAGGGTTAGCAGAGTCTGGACCCACAGTGAGGGAGAGAGCTCTCATCTCCCCCAGTTACCAGACATGAGAATCAAACCAGTTTCAATAGGTGTTAGGATGTGAGCTGGCACAGGGAAGGGGAAATACGTCAAAAGTGCTAATGGTTCATTCGGTCTCTGAGGCTCTTTTCTGGCTGAAGAGCCCAGCTTCTCTCTTGTATTGTCCATGAGTTGTTGGAGCCACCTTTCCACCCCTCCACTTTCACCCCTTTGGCTCTTATGCATCTATCCCAACCCGACAGCTCAGAAAACACCATTGCCAGGACAGCATATTACACCAAAGCTTGCTTCTACAGAGAACAACCTCCCTCTAGTTATGGGAGGAATAATAAACTATGAAAAAGCTCAACTTCTGTGGACCTCAGAGATGATACGCTGGTTGTTTTGTTTCATCACTTGCACCCACCCGACGTGGGTGGCAGGCCCCTTCAGATTTAGCAGTGTTTCCATACACACACACACCCCCTTTTGCTGAAGGTGTAAATGATCCTCAAAGCACAAGGCCACTGGAGAATAAGGCCATAGATTTCTCTGTCTCCACACCTACATGTGTTCCCACACACAAGATACAGCATTAATCTAGAGTAAACCACCACATGTTGACAATGCTAACAGTACATTTGACAGAAACTCCTTAGATCGAACCCCAAAACACAAACCCACGAGAAAGTGACAAAGCAGGGAGAGTCAGGACAAGGTCTGGCTTCAGGTATGCCTGCACCCTTCTCCTGAAGAGACAGTTTGATTCTGGGAAGGCAATATCAAGCCAGATTCAGCTTATATTCCTGCTACTTTCAACAGCTCTCTCAATGCAAGGCTGTTACCTTGAATTCAGGCAGGCCGGGACCAGTGGAGCAGTTTGTAGCAGCCAGCTGCCAATTCTATGCTTTCCAACCACAGTTTTCACTGCAGCCTCAAAAAACAAATGAGACTTTGACCCCAATAGAATGACATTTCTGTTGGTTAGCTTTCTCCCTCGTCTCCACCACCATGCTGCAGCAAATCATCTCCCCAGGGTGCATTCTTTCACATTCAGGATCACACCATCAACCCATCCAGAAGGCTACCCAAAGGAATTTGCAGGCAGAGGTTGCTTCTCCAATGAAGGTGAGCAGAAAGTGTGGGCCTGGGCAGAAGTAGGAAGATGGCAATGAAGATTGCCAAGGCCAAGCCTGAGCAGGCAAGGAGTGGTGGTGATGGAGAAGTGAAGCAAGCCTCAATGATGAGATCTCAGCAGCAGTGGGCAGAGAAGCTTGCAGTAGGCATTTTTTACACAACTGGTTCAGGTTCAGCTGAATTGGCCAGAACTGTCTCTAATGCAACGTTGTGATCTTCTCCATAGGGCTGCAGGTAGAAAGAGCCTGTCAGCCACCAGTGAGCTGGGAGATTTTTCCAAGAAGAGTCTATATGTGCTTTATAAGGACCTTGATTTCAGAGAGTGTTAGTGGCAGAGATGCTCCTGAAGATCCCACCCTCTGGCTTCTAAATCCCTTGGGGTTAGACCCTTAAATTCCTCAGAAGCCCCAGCCAGATAAAGGGCCAGATTTCATGCAGCCTGAGATGACTTGCAGACAGGTCACTTGTCAGGACATGCACAGGGGGCTTGGAGCTCTGTAGCTCCCCCAGCAAATATCGTGCAGGCAATTCCCCGTCTTCCTAGGAGAAAGCATCAGAATGGAGCCGTCAGTCTAACCACTGGCACTCAGGAGCATAAAGGTAGGTTGCTGTAGCCTTGCTCTTCCTGAGAGGGGGCTGTTCACAGCTGGGACATGAGTCATCCCAGGTAAGAATACCAGTGTCTGCTTCACGAGGAAGCCAATATGCCCAGTCTGTACTGGGGAGGATGTAGCCTGAGAGGTGACATTTCCTGGCACTCCAGAAATTTCAGAGATTCACATATAAACACTCTTCAAGTGTGCAAAACACAGCACTCAAGAGGCTATAGATAGAGCCTGCTCCCTTCTGGGAAATTTATCACCCGCCTCCAGTGAAAATGATCCTAAAAGAACTGCAAGCCATTTCTGAAGAGCTACTAGCAGTCTTACAACTCAGGCATTCCCAGACAACATACAGGGATCGAGGTCCTCAGCCAATTAATTTTGAATGCTCAAGGGAGTTCAGGGGGACACTTTTTCTTTTTTTTTTTTTTTTTTAAAATAGGATCAGGAGAAATGACTTGCCCACTTTTAGAAAGGCTGGAAATTTTCCCTGAAGCTTCCAGAGGAACATCAAGCTTTTCATGAGAGAGATGGCGACATCTTGGCTCCCTACTGTAAGGGCACTTGCTGTGGGGTTTGGGTAGCTCTGGTTCAAATCTGTGTTCTGGACCAGACCCATCAGGCTCAATGTTATATCTTCTCTCAGCAGGTAAGCATTGAAATCATGTGGTTTTGAGCAAAAATTCCATCCTTTGCCCACAAACAGTAATGGATTCCTGCAAAAAGCCTTTCTTTCAACCAACTGGCATTTGATCAAGGAATCCCCAACCTGTTCAGATTTTTTCCACTTGAAAGCATGAGCCAAAAGCTAGGATAGATCCTCACCTGAACAACACCATTTCAGAAGCGGTACAGAGCAGGGCCTGAGCCGATGGGCTGAACAGAGCAACAAAATCAATGCATTTCTTTGCACCAGGCCTTAGAAGAAGTGTAACACCATCAGCAGCAGAGGTTCAAGCATGCCAATGTGTCAGAGTGGCATCTCTCCACATGAGAGGACAACCCAAGATTTTTGGATTTAGAACGGCTTCAAAACGTACCTTCTTGACACTTGTTCATCAGCTGATTTATTGCACCAGGTGCCAGCCTGACTTCCTGCCGTCAGTAACACAATGCTCTCAATATCTGGGCATTCATATCATTTATCTGGCTGGTTCATCTACTCTTCAAGTACCTCCTCACTTAGCAGTGAATATTCCCATAAAGAGCTCTCTTACAGAGAAACGATTAAAAACTATTGGTGGAAAGCAAAAAAAACCCAGTGTTTTTTTGCTGTTTTCTGTCTGACTTTTGTATGCAACTGTGATTATTGTAGCAATGTAAATATGAATGTGAATACAAATATGAAACCCAGAGGAGAATGGAAACTGAGCTTGGGCATGACCTTTTGTTGCAAGTCAGCCTGCCTGCCTTGTACTTGGTGTAAAGGGAATTACTGGTGTGTCCATCCTGCAGAGCAGGGGGACATTTCTGGGGATATCAGCGGGGAGGAGATTCTTGAAGCTTAAGGTTGAGCTTCTTCTGCCCAAAGGAAGCATCACCCACTTACTGAGTGCCAAATCTTTTGCCTCAGTGCTGGGAACAGAGCTCAGAATAGGTAAAATCTGAAGGAAGCCACGGTTGTGGCATTGCTTGAGACACACATAACTGGGAGAAACTGGGCAATCAAGTCAGAAGAATTATAGCTTCCAAATGCGTATCGTCATCCTGCTAATTCGTAGCTCTCCCCCTGCTCCCTCCTCTGCTGACGCTCCAGTCCCCACTTCAATACCTGCCAGGTCCTTTTAAAGAGCTGACATTTCCATTCCTGACATTTTCTGCAGCTCCATCTGGGAATTAATGGCCGGATATTAGCAGCAATGGGGCCGTTTATCATAATTAGTCTCATGAAGCTACTAACCATCCAACTATTTTTCATCAGCGCCGAGGAAATAAACTGCAGAATCCAGTAGACGAGACGGACGATTTATTTATTGATTGATTTATTTTGGTCTGTCAGGATGCGGCTTTAAAGTTTGCCGAGATGAGCAATGCTTCTCAGAGGCAATGACGACAGTAGGGCTGGCTCGCCTTGGGTGCACACGCTGCAGAGAAGAGGCCCTGAAACCCCTTGAGACAGCAAGGAGGCATTTGTTATCCTACGTCTGCTCTAGCCTCCTGCTGATATAAAATGACAAGTTGCAACAGGTTGAGCCCTGGCTGGACAAGCTCAGGAAGAGAAAGCCACTAGCCACACGATGGCATCATGAATGAAAGCCATCTCCAGGCGTGTCTTTTCTTCTCCATCAGGAAAGCAAACCGAGGGTGCCCTTTACCCTACAGGAGGTGGCACGCAGACCAGCAGCTCCAGAACTGTCATTTGGCTGGGTGTGCCAGGTCATCCTCAGACCTTAATGCTAAAAGGAGGATGCTGCAGACAGCACAGGTGTCTCTGTCACCTTCCAGACATGCCTGGGAACGGGTGAAACTTTTCTTAGTTGTCATCCCACTCGGAGCAGGGTGAAGTACTAGCTTGTTGTTTTCCTTCCCCAAAAGATCAGCAGTGAAGGGCAGAGAGGCAAAGTCTCATACACAGGAGAGATTGGACTGAGTCCCCTGCGGGTAGGGGTAGGCCCCTTGGAAGGGCTGGGGGTCACCGTCAGCCGCCTTCTCTGGGGGAGATAAGGTCCACCCTGTAGTAGCTAACACCTGCTGCACTCTCAGTCTTACTTTTTGGGGGCCAGTGCAATACACTGTCTGTGTTTCTGTGAGCTTGGGTACTCAAGGAACATGCCAGAGCCTGTGCTCCTCTGTGGGGATAGCTGGTCACTGAGCTGCTGAGATCCACCAGATATTGTTATCTGTCCCGATGGTTACTGCTCTGGGCAAGGAGCCTCTGCTGAGTTCAGTCGCTCTTCTACCATCTTGCAAGTCTTGATGACCATCTCACAAGTATTGAATGGGAGGAGATGGGAGAACCCTGCCAGGGTCAGCTGCCTCGTACTGCACCGCTCTGCATGGGTTGTAGCCTGCAGTTGGAGCTCCTCTGCCTGCAGCGCTTCTTTGTCTAAGCAAGAAATGAGGATTGCAAGGCTGTGTGGAGCTTCTGCCTGGAGCGAGTCATGAAGGCCTCCAGGGCTCCTGGACTCAGTGTTGCTCTTCCCTCTATTCCCATGAAAACTGACAAAGTCTTGCTACAACCCATATACCTCAGCACTCACCTGCAGCAGGCTCACCTCCTCTCCTGCAGGCTGATTATCAAGAGCTTTCCATCCCGAGGTTTGCTATGCAAACATCAAACATTTGTGTTTAAATATTACACTCTTCTGCTGATGTGAAGCTAGTAATTACAGCCAGATGGGACCTGGCTCACAGGCAGACACAGGGCCCACACACTGCTGGGTGGTGGGTTTTTTTTGCAAAACCATGTGGCCGACCACCAGCAGGAATAGCAGAAAAGCTGGATGCAATTAAAAACAATGAAAAAAAAAGGGGGGGGGTCCTAAGTATATCATGCAATGTATTCCAGGTGAGCGCTAAGTGTTTCTCACTGCAGTGCCTGGCAGCCTCAGTACTATACTTGGGACATGATCCAAGCCAGTGTGCTCAAGCCATACGTCCCTCCAGGCACAGCCTGACAATGATGACATGCACCAATTTGGTATTAGCACCTCCTGCAGTACCAACAGGGTTTGATCCTGCAAAGCCTTCCTCAGCTGAGTAAGAGCTCTTTCTTCAGCCTGTACTCTGGTCCATCAAAGTGGCCCCTACAAATGTGTTGCAGACCCAGGGCCACCACACTGCCCCCTCACCTGCTAAGTTGAGAGATCATCTTTGCTTTGCATGCCTGCACAAATTTCTGCCTTGCATGAGCTGCCCAGTGTAGGAAATACTTCGTTTTCTACCAGCTCCAGGATTTCAGGTCTGATTCTGTTCAAGGCAAAACTAAAGCATTGTAGTGAGTAGTGAATTTTTTCCCCTGGATGATAGTCCATATTCACATTCAACATCTGATTGTATTTTTAATAGATAATCCTCTCCCCCTTTGCCTCTCCCCTACACATCAAACAGACCCAAAAGGTGAGCAGGAACATACCAGTTTGAGTAAAATGCCTCAATGTTTGTCCTACCCAACACCTGTGTTATATATACACACCACCAAGTGCCCAGGAAGCAATCCCTCTCCTTGCCTACAGACCTGATCAAGCTCTAGCAGCTACAGTGATGCAGATAATAGCCACCATTTTCAACCTGAAAGAGGGGCTAGATCTAGCTCATCATGCACAATTTAAGTAGCCTGGTAAAGAAAACATTGCAGGTGACACCACTCCATGGGAAATGAGCTATAAAGGCTACAGCCCTTTCTCTGCAAATCAGCCTAGCTCTTTTAACCTCCATCTTCTCATGAGCCAGTAGCTCCCACTCTTTGTAACAAATACTCTAGCATAATCTGAGGATGTTCCCAAGCCAAGTGGTGCAAAGTCAGGGCCCGGTCTCCTGCCCAAGCAGCCAGGGATGTTTAATTCCCTGGGACAGTTGCTGGGATGTATCCTCCGTGTTGTAACAGTCAGCATTATGCAGCTACTCGCTCACCCACCCAGATGTAAGAGGTGTCCTGCAGCCAGCCTGCCAAACAGGAGCCATTGTCTCTGGCTGCAAGGGGAAAAAAGAGAGAAAGCAGCAAACAGAAAAAAGAAGGTTGTTTAGGAGATGTAATAGAAATCATTTTGTGAGAAATGGTAGAGCCATAGCAAACACATGCTATAATTTGAGACAAGTGCTAAGCCCTGATAGGTTTCCCAAGGAAATCAGGATCAGCCTTGGTGAGAGGTGGAGAAGGGGGGCAGGTAACACACACAGGGAGATGGGAAGCTCTGATACATCCGTCCAGGAGCCTGCACCAAAGCTCTTGTACCCCATCCTCTGAGGCTGACCGACCAGAAGCCTGTGGCCATCTGATTTGTGTTCACACTTCCTCTGCTTCTCTGCTACCCTGATTTCAATTGTCTGCTGCCTCTGTGGGGAGCTGCTTCTCTCTCTTCCTGTGTTGTGTGGGCTTCTAACTTCCCAAATCTGCCTCAAAGGACCACGAGTAGAGCTTTCCAAGGAAGCTTATTTCTGCTGTCATATACTCCAGGAGGGTGTTTTCAGAAGGGAAGGGAAGGACAGGACTCAATGCCTTTCTGTTTCCTGCACTTAAGAAGCAGAGCTTTGTCGTGCCATTACCAACCCTTCTCTCTGCAGTAACCTTATCCGATGCTGCATGGGTCTGTGGAGGCTGTGTTGTGCTACGGTTGCCTTCATGAATAATGGATCCCCCTCCACCTTCCCTGTCTTCTTCCCTGTTAGATCCCATTTCATGTTGGGCATGTCTGGTATGTTTGCTGTGTCCCTGGGGTTGATCTGAGAAATCTGATTCCCAGCTCCAGTTCCTCCCCTTTCTCAGATGCAAGTGATGATACACAAGAGGGCACCAGGAAAAATTCAAGTGATTATTAGCAGAGACATGAGCAGGATCTACCTCTTGGGTTTTGTAGGGGTTTAAGGTATTTCTATTGCTTCCAGCAAGGCTGTGAAGCTAGTGTGGTCAGGGCCCTGAGGGCACTAATAGGCTTTAGTGACCCTGACCAGCCTCACCTAGGGTGTTCCCCTCCCCAGTCTGCTCCAGGAGCACCATTTAAGCTCAGACCAGGACCCCCAGTTCTTGCCTGAGTGACGTTATAGGTGTATCCATCTCCAGTTCCATCTCTGGCCCTGCCTCCTAGATGGACTTTAGACCCATGTTGTAGCCTTGTCTCCAGTTCCATCTCTGGCCCTTGTGCTCCTAACAGGACTCCGTGGATGGACCCTGGAGGTGGTTCATCATTTTACCTTGTCTGGGACTGTCTGTGGCCCTTGTTACGAGCACTTGGCTCTGCCTGCCAGGTTCAGATACTGTGGGACTGTGCCCTGACTGGTGAGGGCGATGCCTGTACTGGGATCAGCTTTGGCTCCTGGCTTGCTTTCCATTAGGAAACAGTTGATCCTTGGTGTTCCTAGAAACCTATAAGCTCTTCTCCTCTTCTGGAATTTCATGTTTTAATGACAAAAAGTATAGGTCCAGGAAAAAAACGCCCACCATTCTGATTCTAAAAAGTCAAGTCTCTATGGGTAAAAGAAACATAGCTACATTTCTACATATTTTTGGGCCAGAGAACATTGGGGACCACTTCTACAGTGCAGTCTGGAGAATTTAATTTTGCTTGTTCCTGGAAATACCTAGCTTTATTCAGCTTTATCTGGTAAAGACAGGTATTTTAGCTTTATTCCTCTTCAGAAGCCACAGGCTCAACAGTGAGATAGCCCTGATTTTAGCAGGGAATATGCTGTGGCGTTTAGCAGCATCATGGGTGTCTCTTTCCTTAGGTCCTGCTGCAGTAGCACCATGACCCGAGATGAGGACTTGGTTGAGTTCAGCCAAATCTCTTCTGAGTGGCTTTGTAGGGTTTGTAGGTATGAAGGCCTGTCAAAGCTGTGTGCTGATCCCAGTTCATTGTCTTTCTCCTTTAGTCTAATCACTCCAGACTATGAGAAGCACCAAGCTTACATGCCCTTATGTGGGGTTATACCTTACCACTGTGTCTTCTGCCAACCTCACCACCCCAGTTCTTTAATCTGTGCCATCCTCACTTCGTGTTGCTGCCCCTGCAGATCTACCCACTTTGGGGGTTTCCATGAGGAGAGCCCATATTGGCTGATATTTCAAAAAAGAACTGTGAGGATCTGAAAATCAAAGCCAAGGGATGGCAAAAACCCTGTAACTGGGAGAGTGGAGTCTGTGCGATTTGGGTGAAAGTGTAATGCTTACAAAGGGAAGGGAAGAAAACAGGGTCCTCAGTGAGAAACCCTACTGGCAGAGGCCCTTGGAAAGCCACAAAATCAGTTGCCTGGAAACTAATGATGCCCCTTGTTATTGTCAGCAACAGGAAAAAGCCACAAGTGCCATAATTCAGGCCACCACCACTGTCTATTTCTCTTGACTGAATGGAAGAAGCAAAAAGAAGAGGCTTTTCATGTTCTATGGGTAGCAGGTTGTCACCTTGCCCTCAGCTCACAAGGGATCGCAGGCTCAGTGCCATTGCAGCTGGATGGTCAGTTCCCATGGCAAACCTCATGTCCTTAAGATTAGAGGCTAAACCATCTTCTCCCAATCCACTGACGTCCTAAACTGATGGTTGTCAGGAGCCTCAGGGAAGAGTCACACACCATCCCTCCTCCAAGCACCCACCCACGGCTGCCAGCAGGAACAGTGCTAGGGGAGGTGAGTCTTCAGTCTGACCTGACATGATGAATAGACCCAATTAAGATATTCTGAAAAAGGATTGGAAAAACTAGTTTCTTCACATCCCCTGTCAAAATTCAAGCTTCTGTTGCTGTGCCTCATTATAGCAGATAGCAGCTCCAAACACCTGAAGTAGCTTTAGAGTTTGCAGAAGATAATTAAACCAGGAGAGACAACCCCATTGTCAGCAGGATCAGAAGTATCAGTTAGGGCTGCTCAACAATACAATACCACTATAAGACCAATTTTTCAGCTGCTTAGAATTTTGCCCAACTTAATTGTTTTCACTGAGTTTTCTCTATAGGGCATCTTCTTAAGTTTGGGGGAAGTATATATATTTACTTGGTTGCCTTCTACAGGTACTTAAAAATTGTGGAATAGTTGAGGTTGGCAGGAACCTCTGGAGACCATGTAGTCCAACAACCTGGCTCAAAGCAGAGTCAGCTTGAGCAGGTTGATTGGGACTGCATCTCATCAGGTTTTGCGTATCTCCAAGGATGGAGACCCCACAACCTCTCCAGGCAGCCAGTTCCAGTGTTTGATCACCCTTACAGTAAAGTTTTTTGTTTAATCTTTAAACAGAAGTTCTTGTTCGTCCCAGCTGTTGCCATGCTTGTGACATATATCCAAATTTGGCCAAAATCAAGAACTCTTTGGCCTTTGGAAGACGGACTGTATAGGTGACTATTACAGAACAAAACATGCATGTGTATACACATGCAAATTGCCTAAAGACCAGTCTGGTTGCAGCATGAGAAATGCTAGATCAAAGCCATTTGCACAGACCTTAATTTTTTTTATTGCAGAGATTTTTTAATTTTAATGTTGATTACACAGTTGAACTATTTTCCAGAGGACCCCGGTTCATCCCGCGCACAGGACAAACTTTGCATGGTTAGCAAAAAGTCTCGCAATACTTCATTTCCACTGTGTTGTTCAGTGCATGAAGCCTTAGGCAGGATTTACTGCACATTATTCAATCTCTGCTAGGGAGGTAAGATTATTAGTCTCCTAAAAAGCTTTTCAATCGGGTTTGCTAAAATGAATGAATGTTTTGAAACTCTTAATGATTTTATCTTTGCAACTCCCCTGCCAGAGGATGGGTCTGCGCTATGGCTCTTTTACGGGGGACAAAACTTGAGCCCAGAAGGGCTAAAGGGATGGCATTTCTGGGGCGCTACATGGACACACCTCAGGTGGGACGTTACAGAGCACTTAGAAAGGTGCAGCAGCTTCCCTTCAGGACAGGAGTCTTTCTGAAAGCCAGCTGCCCCATGGCAGACACCTGGAAAATGAAGCGCACACCAGTGTGGAAGGAATTGCTTAACCAAGCTGCTGCATGAAGAGAAGCTCTGTGCCCGGCTGGCAGCACAGGGGTCTGTGCTAGCACCGTACCCAGGCATCGCACTGCCTTAGCGTGCTCTCCAGTGCCAAATAATTTCCTACAGCCCAGAACCAAAGAAGGTATCACTCACGTCAAATGAAAAGAGACTGAGATTGTCCAAACCTGTGTCTAGGCAAGTCTGGCTNGGGGGGGGGGGGGGGGGGGGGGGGGGAGTTGAAAATAAAGAAAACACCTCGAGGGTCAAGCTTGGGCAGACAGGTAGCACAAAGCATCTGGCATGTGTCCTCCTGGCCCTGGGACTGGAGCCAGGTAGCCTTCATCACACAGGTGGTGGCTAATCCCTGCTGTCCACAGCTGTTTCCATAATCCATGGCAGCACTAACCTGCTTGTCTATAGTCCAAGGACCCTTTTGTCATCAGACCAGAGACCACTGCAGGGACCCCTTTTCCTGATTGCCCCTAGGAGGGGGATTTGGCTTTTCTTTGGGCGAATGCTTTCCTGATTCAGCATGAGAACAGGGGAACACGACACATGTTTCAGGAATTAAATACATTGCAGGAACTGAAAAGATGCTAGTCCCCAAAATGCTGATCTACAGTGTCAAGCGGGGGCGGGGGGAAAGGAAGGAAGGTGGACAAAAAAGAGTTTGCAAGGAGCAGAACAAGGGCAGGTCTGAATTTCACCGGCTGCGGATGAGAGCGGAGCCTCCCCTCCTTCCCTGCCTTCCTCCCTCCCTCTATCTCCCAGCCCGTCCCTCTTCTGAACACAAGCTGCAAGTCCCTGGGAGGCCCCTAATCTGCTTTGCTGTACAAAAGGCCCAGTCTACTGGCTTTCCTTTTCTTTTTCCGTCTTTAAAGTCGAAGTGGGGATCGGTTTCCAGACATGAAGGCGGGGAGGGGGAAGGAGCAGGGCACAAGTGGTCGCTCTGCAAAAGAGATCCTGAGGAAGGCAAGAGCACAGGTGGCTTCAGGTGGGCTGGAGGCACAGGGACGCAGGATCTTTGGGGTTGTCAAGACCCTTGCTTTTTAATTACTGAGTTTTTCTGGTGTGCTTGGATATTACTCATTCTTGTGCCAACATCACTCATTATTTTATACAGCTTTTCTTCCTCCCATGTGCTCTTTCTACCACCCCGGCTACCGAAACAATGGAGAAGATAACTCCTTCTAGCCTTTGTTTTACTTGTGAAAGAGTATCTCCAGTCTTTTGATCATACTCAGAGAATTTTTCTGCACTGCTTCTGGCGTGAATTCAGCCTACCTGCCCAGGACTCCTACCCGATGCTAGATGAGGTCTTGTCAGTACTTCGCAAATGCTATTAATAATTTTCTGCTTCTACTGGAAATATCCCAAGCCCCTCAGGTCTCGTTTGCCTTTTTGTGCCTTTAGCTCATTGGTGGTTCATAATCACCCATGACTGCTACAACTAAGTTCACCTCCTCCTCAGTCATGTCCGACACACTCCCTGTCTGGCACAAAAAATCCCAACCCTGTGATTAGTCTTGCATTTCGTGCTGTTCAATTTCAACTTGTTCCTGCGTCTCCACGCTCAAGGTTGTCTGCTGCTTTCTGTTTGATCTCCCGTCTCCTCTGCATTCATAATGCCTCCCCCTTCTGCGTCATCAGCTGGCTTAACCTGAGCGCTTCCACTTCTTGTGACACCACCATTCATGGAGAGAATAAACAAGATAGATCCCAGGATCGATTCCAGAGAAACTCCAATGGTGAACTCTGTCTAGCCTGCTACTGCCTCTGTCCAGAGGTACAGCTTCTGTACCCGACTTCTATTTCCTCCACTAATCCCATCATCTTCAGTTTAATTAGCAATTTCCCTGTTACTCCATTGAGCACAGCTTGCTGCATTTGTCTAGAAATTTGGCTAGATAAATTGAGATGAGCAGGCTGTCTTGGCCGAATACTTTCTGTGGCATGCTGAGCTGGTTTTCCTCCAGCCATTTAACCATGCTTGTCTGCAAGTTTTGCTCCAGGTCTTTGCATGCTACTGACACATCCTACAAACTCCCCAAAAAATAAATAGAGGAAAAATGGGTATTACGTTCACTATCTTCGGTGTGGTTCTTTCTCTTCTGTGAGAGGTTCTGCCTCTGGAAACCTTGCCACCATACCTGCAGTTTTGCACATTAGTTTGTTTGGAAACCACAAATACCTGCTTGTCCTGGCTGTAGCACATCAACGTATCTGACTTTTGTCTCTCATTTTGTTATACCATTCAGTTTTTATACTGTCATTCTCTATCTTGCGTGTTGATCCTACACCCAGCACTATCATCTCCTTCAGGCTGGTTGGGAGCCACATCACGAACATCTTTGCTGCCCAATAGACGTACTATGTTGAACGGATGCCTGAATGGTATTTTCCCCTGTGTCATAACACCCTTTGTAAGATTTATCTCAGCTCAGCTTGCCATGATATCCTTACTGCTTCCAGGTCTCTAGAGTACCATCTCTCTTGTCACCAAAACTGGTAGGGGAGGACATTGATCCAGTTGGAACTGGATTTCCCATAGCTGAACTCTTCCTTGTCAATGTGAGGCCAACATATCCCAGATCCAGTCCTCAGTTAGGGGCTCAGGAAGCTTTAAGGTCTTACATTAGCTTTGCTAAATGTCATGCCAGGGGACCTGGTAGTTCCGCCTCTGACCCTCAGGCATTGGGTCCCTGCAATCCAGGCCTGTCAGAGGCAACTTTGATGCTCTCTGGGGATGGACCGGATCCTCTCTAGGGGGGACAACTCTAGACCTGGGAGTCACCAGCCTTTATCTGGAAGGAAAATAACAAAGTGTGTCCTGATTAAGTTGTAAAACCCTCTCCGTTAAGCCATGAAAAACAGCTTTTCCCCATTTAATCCAACTTGCTGGGGCACTGGGATCCCCGAGCAGGGAGAAAGGAGTAGATCCATCCTCAGTGAACAGAGATGAACGGACTCAGTGAACAGAGGGATGAGCAGACTCCACACGTTGTAGAGGAGGCTGGGACAGAGCCCACATCCTATAATGTGCAGGTGGGGGACCTGCCGGAGGGTCACCACTCTGTGTTAACCTTTGCAGGAGATGCCCTGAGCTTTGCTCCCCGTACTGCCCGGGATGCTGCTAGCTGCCTGGGTACCCGGCTTCCCTGGAGACTGTGCTGGTTGCTCCCACCTCACCTGCCCTGCTGTGAACACCGAAAGCGAAGCCGGAGCCTTGCCGCGCCTTCCCTCTAAAGCCTCTGTCTTGCGGTGGAAATAAATTGCCTCAGATTCCTGTAACTCAGGCAGAAAACCCAGGCCCCTTGCTGATAAAACCAGGCGGCCTGGACAGCGTTGCCCTGGCAACCTGCACTTTCTTCCCCATCCTTTTGTTCAGCCTCGGACCCAGACTTTTGTACCCAGCCATAATGGGGCCAGACTCTCGGGATGTTTATGGGGTGAGGTGAGAGGAATTTCATTCAGCCACGTCTTGCTTGGCCCGTCTCCTTCCGCAGGGCGAGGGAGGAATGTTATTGACCAAGGCCCCATGCAGCGACAGAGGCACTAAAGAAAGGCACTTTAGACTTTCGGGCAAAGAAAAGAAATTCCTGCCCTCCCCCATGCAAACATACCCCCCCTGCCCCAACGCGCCTTTTGTTTCCTTATTTCTCTTTTTGTAACTTCCCCGCTCACCCACTCCTGCCTACAACTGCTCTCACCGGGCACAAACAAAACCCTTTAGCATGCCCCGTGTGCCTGCCAGCTCCGAGCTGCAAGACATTCAATCCTCCTGGATCCCCATCCTCCGAGGCACCTTGCCAATAAAATGAAGCTGTACGTGCACTGAGTTTGCAGGAGCAGAAGTGCTGTGCATCTGAGGCCAGGGCATGGAGCAGCCAAGCACGGCAGAGAGCCAGAGCAGGACCCCCAGCCGGCTCTGAGACCCTGCCCACGCTCAGTCCCTCGCCCTCTGGTTCAGGCTGGAAAGGGTTAAGCACATCAGGTCCGACTGCCTGCTGAGAAGACAAAAGGCTGCCTTGACATCCAATATCGAAGCTCCCAGGGACACCACTGAGGAATTCCCATTAGCTGGTGTTTGTGGAAAGCCTTATATCAAATGTGGAGGATGGCCAGTTTGCTTTCCTCATGGGAGTCACTGGGAGAGCAGCAGCAATATCCCGGCGCTGCGTTGCAGGGGAGAAGCGACGCGGGTGCAGTCCGAGTTGTGCCTTTGCGGAGGAGAGGCAAGCAAGTCTTTCGCCTTGTCCCCCTGTGCTGGTGAGCAGCTCCAGCAGCAGCCAAAACGCCCTGGAGAAACTCTTGCCTGACTTGACCAGACCTGTGCCTGGGTTCAGGTAGCTCGTTTCAGAGGTGGACCCCACAGCATCACTCTCTTCCTGGCCTTCAGACCTCATAGTGTCTTAGGAGAAGGCAAATAAGTCCACGGTTTGGGCAGAAGACTTTGAGGACCTGTTACTGGCAAGGCAGTGCTATTTCTGATGTACCCTGCCCCACGCTGCTCTGTTTTCAGGGCAACTGTGCAAAGCAAAAGGCATGGGCAGAGGTGGGATGCTGGGCAGGATGGGCATTGGGTTTTCTTCAGTTCTGCTGGAGGCATAAACAGAAAATAAAGCCCAAGTCAGTGTTGTTTGGCTGGGCAAGGACTCATCCAGAAGTGAGTGGCTCCTGCTGTGGGCAGTGTCCCACAGCTGTCCTCCTTCCCCCAGTGCTCAGCCCGTCCTGGGAGACTCTGCCCTGGCTGATCTGGCGGCAGAGAAGAGCCTGCAACTCTTGGCAGAGAGACTGAGTGTCTTATGGATGGTGAGAGGCACTGGTGGAAGCTTTTCTTCAGCCCTGAATGGATTTGTATGGTATTGCTCTCTCCCAGATGGATTATCTGATGTCTAATTAAAGGTGAGCTCATACATCATAGCTTTTCCCTTCAGTTGGTGCTGCAAGAAGATGGAGGAAAAAGACCTGGACACCTATTTTCATAACACTTGTCTTTAAGACTCCTACTCTTCCATCACGTCTACTTAAAAAAAAATCAGCTAGTAGATTTAAAAAGTGATTAGTGAGCAGGGCAGGGAAGAGGAGAAGCAAGACAGACAATGGAGGACCACAGGCACCTTCTCCTGGGACTATCACCAACGAAAACCAAAGCCCAGGGTATGCCCAGTTGGCTCTTGGCAAAGGACTATCGCTCTGGCACCATTTCAATGCTGTTTGCCTCAAAGGCATGGAAACGCAGCTATAAAGTAAGCTGGGAACTAAGTGGAAGCAAAATGCACACCAGCCATGAATAATGGGGCAAATGTGTCAACGCAAACAGAAACACATGGCAGCCCTTTCTTCCCGTTGTCCAGTCTTGGCAAGGCCTTTCCAAAAGCTGCTGCTAAGGTGGGCCCTCCTGGATCAGAGTATGCCCACAGGCGTAATCCCTGAGCTGGGTTTGATATATGTGTTTCAGGGGTTAATGATTCAGCTGCAGTGGGGGATCATGTGCCTGGAGGCACTCTCCCATTGCTCCTCCATCACCTGCGCCTCACTCACACCAGCCTGCCGACCCCTCATTTTTGGGCAGGTTACCTGAGCATTGATTTTCTGTTTCAAAAGGTGCAGAGCTGCAAATTTCATCATGCAATTTGAAGTGCTTGAAAACTGCTTCTGAGCGACCCCTGAGACATGAAGCCACACTGAAAAGGTCCCTTTTCTTGTATTTGTAGGAGTGTTAGCATTCGTGTTTCTTATGTTTCCTCCTCGTGGGACTGAGTAGGGCTCAGGTCAGGCAGGAGGAAGCAGGCTCAGGTGCACTCACAAACAGGTCTCTATTAGGAAGTGCAGCAGAAGAAACCTGCTTCTGGACAAGAAGAAGGAATGAGGACTGAAGTTCTCACCGCTGATGGGAACAGGGCTCTTTGAAGGTTGGGAAGAGGCAAGACCAGCTCAGGGGGAAGAGCAAAGGCTGAGACAGAGATCCTTAAGGCACAAGAGGGAGGGGAAAAAGCGGTTCTGTTAGGGAAGCTTTTGAGACACAGGGAGAACTGACATAGTGTGCAATCTGGTAAGTGGCCCTGTGAGCTCCCCTCCGACTATTCACCCAGTAGTAGCACAGGGGCCAGGACAATGATAGAGAGAAGGATGTCAACTTCCAGCTACCCCTTTTCCACATACCACACAGCCCAGCAGAAAGGCTCCCCAATAATCATGTAGAGACATCCAGAGAGGGGATTCCTCTTTGGAAACCTGGGCCATCTGATCTGAAGCTTTCTCTGAAAGGGAGGTTTGTCTCACCCTGAGACATGTGTTGGAGCAGGGGGAGACTCATCTTCTGTAGCAGCTCCTCTCTCTCCTCTGGTGATAGGAAGACCCTAGCTGATGAGTTCAGCACTATGCTCCTAATCCTTTAAACAGCAGAAATCACAAGAGATTGATTTCACTCAAAGCAACTGGTCAAAAGTTACTTGCTCCTATACCTGAAAACATAGCAGAGGGGTTGATGCTACATCTTCCAGCCCCAGGTTACAGCCCCAGGCCACTCTGGGAAAGGACACTATGTGGCCACTGCTCTTGGGACCTGCAGCGTCAAGGCAAGACCATCACAGCCCTACG
This sequence comes from Fregata magnificens, assembly GCA_013389945.1. NCBI lineage: Eukaryota > Metazoa > Chordata > Aves > Suliformes > Fregatidae > Fregata > Fregata magnificens. Next base: position 138,090 of record WAAD01030544.1, on the reverse strand, counting down.
GAAAAGACCCCCTCCAGACCCCATCCCAGCCCTTTCAGATATCTTGTGGGCTGCTTCTCACCTTCACCGACCTCGGTGCCAGGGAATATTGTGGAGCGGCTCATCTTGAGTGAGCTTACCGGGCAGGTGCAAGGCAACCAGGGGATCAGGCCCAGCCAGCATGGTTCATGAAAGGCAGGTCCTGCCTGACCAACCTGATCTCCTTCTATGACCAGGTGACCTGCCTAGTAGATGAGGGCAAGGCTGTGGGTGTTGTCTACCTGGACTTTAGTAAGGCCTTCGACACTGTCTCCCACAGCATTCTCCCGGAGAAGTTGGTAGCTCATGGCTTGGATGGGCATACTCTTCACTGGGTAAAAAACTGGCTGGATGGCTGAGCCCAGAGAGTTGTGGTGAATGGAGTTAAATCCAGTTGGCAGCCGGTCACAAGTGGTGTTCCCCAGGGCTCAGTTTTGGGGCTGGTCTTGTTTAACGTCTTCATCAATGATCTGGATGAGGGAATTGAGTGCACCCTCAGCAAGTTTGCAGATGATACTAAGCTGAGTGGGAGTGTCGATCTGCTCGAGGGAAGGAAGGCCCTGCAGAGGGAT
>WAAD01030544.1:118653-137385 GCA_013389945.1 Fregata magnificens | reverse complement strand
CCAGAGAAGGGCAACGAAGCTGGTGAAGGGTCTAGAAAACAAGTCTTATGAAGAGAGGCTGAGGGAACTGGGATTGTTTAGTCTGGAGAAGAGGAGGCTGAGGGGAGACCTTATCGCTCTCTACAACTACCTGAAAGGAGGTTGTAGGGAAGCAGATGCTGGACTCTTCTCCCAAGAAACTAGCGATAGGACGAGAGGAAATGGCTTCAAGTTGCGTCAGGGGAGGTTTAGATTGGACATCAGGAAGAATTGCTTTACCGAAAGAGTGGTTAAGCATTGGAACAGGCTGCCTGGAGAGGTGGTGGAGTCATCATCCCTGGAGGTGTTCAAAAAAGGTATAGACGTGGCACTCCAGGGCCTGGTTTAGGAGGCATGGTGGTGTTGGGTTGATGGTTGGACTTGATGATCTTAGAGGTCTTTTCCAACCTTAATGATTCTATGATTCTATGATTCACAAAGGTGGGATGACCAGCTTCATTTCTGAGGGAAGGTCTGCAAAGCAGGGATGCCCCAGGGAGGAGGGGGTGCTGCAGGGACCTCTGTGCATGTAGGGACTTAGGCAGTGAGAAGCCAAATGCCCAAAGCAGCAGAACAGGAAGCAAATCTCTGCTTAGATGCCCCTGCATCCCCACACTGCCTTGGTCACTCGCTGCATCCAACCTCATCTTGAAGAAACCAATTTTGTTTCTATGTAGTTCACAGCATTCTTCAGAGGGCTATGGGGTCTGTTCGAGGTCTCAGTGAGGAGAGGTGGTGCAGCGACTTCAAATGCTGCCTTCAACAGCAGCTAATCACTGGACATCTGAATTGTAGGAGTGGGAATCGTGGCATGCTGGCACAAGAGAAGTTCTGCTGCTAATGTCTCGTCAAGCCAATGCGGGCTTAACCTATCAGGCAAAACAAGAAGTGGTCGAGACAGAGTACCAGTTAATAGGCTTTAGGACATACAAAGCAGTAGGAAACTCATTTTTCTCCAACCACCTACGTCCCATACTGATGTAGCCTTAGGGGTTTTTTCGGCTTTGTGTTGGTGGAAACAAAAGCAAGTCCCTTCTGCAACCCATTTGACGAAGAAAAATGAGATACAGCAGAGGCTCCTGGGGAGGCTTGTTTTATCAGAGATGCTGGTGTTGAGGGCGTAGAAAAGAGACCAATGAGGTATGAATGTTGCACTAAATTTTGGGCTGTCAGGGATGTCTCGGATGGGACAGGGATGTCATTGCATTCCCTCTTGCCTCGGTCCAGGTCGGTTTGTCCTGTCAGTGCCATAGAGGGTTGACAAGGTGTTAGCTGTAATGCTGACGCCCACCTCTTTAGAGGGCAAATTAGGGCCAGTTTCTTACAGCAGCAGCCTTTCTGCATCCAGCCATGCCCAGGGGTCCCCAGGAGAGGTTTAGGTGCAGAGGTACAAGACAGTTCTTCTCCATGGGGCCTGCTGCAGACGTTCAACGCAGCCAAAGCTAAACCATTTCTAAATCTGATGAAGTCAAATGGGGTTTGTCTCCTGTTTCAGATATTAGGTACTTTGATGTGCATAAAACACCTTGGATGATCTATAAGTCAGAGACTTTTGCATGGAAATATTTCCTTGGGATCACTTCTAGCAGAGAGAGAGAGAGAGAGATTTTATCTGAAGGTCCCTTTTAAAAAACAATCCATAACCTCAATTTTCAGATCAATGTGAAAAGGAAAAAAAAAATCTATCAAATGATTTTCCTCCTGCTTTCTTCTGACACTGCTTTTCTCAGCACTTGCCCCCTCCTAGCCTGTTAGCTGGAGGAGCATTACAGGGTGCTCCGAGGTGACAGGAGACAATTCGATTACAGCAGCGCTGAGCTCCAAGCGTCGTCAGTTCCTGCCTTAACCTGCTGTTTGCAGGGACCACAGCAGCTGTGTGTCCCCCCCCAAAGGTAAGCATCCATTGCTTCAGTGGGTGGCAGGAGTTGGAGGTGCTTCTGGTTTAAAAGGTGAATTGTCGGTGTCATTATTAATGAACTTGAGTTGTGTCACTGCAGCTACAGAAAAATTAGGGAAGAAAAGAGAGAGCAGCTGAAGAAATTCCTAGATTTGCTTTTTGTGTCTGAAGAATGGAGATAAAAATGTAAGGGGGAACAAACAAATGGCAAACGCATCAAGACAAAGCAGAAAAAGCGTCAGCTTTCCAGCAAATTACACACTCGGCGTTTAGAGACCACAACTTTGATTTCCAGTCCTCCGGGATATTCCAGTGCATCATCTTCAAGCTGGCTTTCTCATTCAGCTGCGGTTGGGTCTGACGGCTGGTGTGGGCTCTAAAATGGTGAGAGATTAGTGTTAATAAAGGCAACACCCCCCCCAACCCCCTTACTTTATTTTAAGAATGGCCTTGTGCTGGAGATGGCACATTGTTTCCCTTCTACAACCATCCGTCAAGGACAGTTCATCTCAGCCTCCGATAAATCCTGTTATTTCAGCTGCACATTTCCACTGCCTCCAAATCAGCAGCTGATGATACGCAGAGTGTTGTAATAAATGTTTATGGCTCTGCCTCTCCTCAGCCTTTAATTTCAATGGTTCGATGTTGATCAGCCCGTTGAATGGCAGCCCGTTCACATCATTACTGGTGTGTGCAAACAGCTTGTGCTGGGGACCAGCGCCAGCTTAGCCGCCGCGCTGATCTTGGCTTGTTAGAGGTGTTTCCAGATATGATCTTATAACTCACGAAAATGAATGGTTTCCTCCAGCCTTGAGCTAGCATCCTCTGCTGTACAAAGAGCATGCGTTACGGATATATTTATGCGTGGATGAATGCCCTGGGTGTATACGTAGCTTGGGATTTTATTAAAACATATACCCACCTCGGTGCTTCTGGGCAAATTCACAGCTGAAGCACACCATCCGTTTAGGAGCTATATGCTGGCTGTGAAAGCCAGCAATTAAACATTCCCCCAAACCAACGAGTGGCCGTTTCCCTGCCAGCCTCCTGCCTTTGCCCATGGAGCAGACAGATGCAGGGGAGGATGCCGCTTCTCTCCCCTGCCCGAAGCTTTGCAAAGGTCAGAGGATGCTGCCATGGAGGTCAGGACCTGCTGGTGCAAGGTGCTGTGCAAACACCTATTTTCAGCCATGTTTTGGACTCAGCAAGACCAACTATGAAGTCTTGGTACAGATTTTGGGCAAACAGCCTGTGCAGGGAGTCCGAGGCAGAGCTGAGCCTGCATCCCTCAGGTCCTTTTCCAAGGTGACCATCCTTCTACAGATCCTGGGGTGGACTGAGATCCCAGTACTGACCACATCTTGTGTCCCACTATGGACAAGGCCAGGCTTTCTCAGCCAAACATCCCACCAAGATACACAAGCCAAACTACTAGGCCACCATGTTAGCCAAGTTGAAGGACAGCATTTCACAGCTCCATGGAGACAACAGCTCAGAAGCCCAGAGCAACTGCAAAAGCTGTGGGATGTAAACTGGAGGCGCTTCCAGGCTGCTCAGGACCAACAGAGCGCTTATGGGGAGGAAGAGACAAAAGGCCCATCATCAAGTTTGCAGATGACATGAAAGTGGCATGTGTTTGGGGCGGGGGGGGAGTGCTGCTTCCAGCTCCTAGCAGGGTGGTCCCTGCGTGACTGAGGTGTATAGTTTCTCGAAAGATGCTCCAATTCCGGATCAACGCTCCAGATGCTCCAAAACTGGAGGCATCACTGTGCAGGTGTCACGGCTGGAGGTCTTGCTTGGAGATGGTGCACGCTGCAGGAGGTAAGTGAAGATGGACCTGTCATCTCTACACCAGGCTTAAGGCTATGGGTGATGGACAAGGGAGACGAGAGAGAAAACAGTGGTTTTACTCCATGCTGTAGCTCTTTGCAGGTGTCTCTGCAGGAGAAGGCACAAATCCATGGAGCATGGTTGTGCTGGGACTCATTGGACATGAGACCAACAGACAGAGACCCCAGTGCCTGCACAAACACAGTGATGTCAGGTGGCTGTGGCTGGGGGACCACGTGTGTCCCACATCCCCACCATGGGACACAGACTTGCACCTGCAGCTGTGGCAAAGTTGATGCTGGGAGGCTCAGGCACAGCAGGAGGACACAAGGGAGGACCAGGAGCCAGGGATGGGGGACACCTGCAGATACTGTTACCCATCCGGTGACACCACCATAGGTGGGGAGCGAAGCCCTTGCAGGACCAAGAGGAAGGCTCAGGCCAGGAATACGTGCTGGCCCAAGCCCAGAGAAGCGGGGCAAGGAAGATGAGCTGGGGCTCTGCTTGCCAGAAAAAATGAAGTTCACAGCTTGCTTGTCAACATGGAAAGGGGAAGGGGGGACTTCCTGGGAGAGGGATGGAGCCAGGGAACGCAGATCGTTAGCCTTCTGCTCACATCAGCGGGGGAAAGCAGTTTCATTTGCTGGCCTGATTGGACTGATGAGATTTCCATATTCTTCATTAAGGGGCTGCCAGCAAGCGCGGCTGGGCTGCCATTTCCCATTACTCACAGCCTATCCATTATGCAAAAGGCGAAGGGGAGAGGGACGAGCCAGTGAGCCCAGATAGCGGCTGTAATGATCCTGTCAGCCTCTGCGCCTGGCTCCGGGGAAAGGGCAGCCAGGGTGCTGCGGAGCTGCCTCGGTGCGCGCTGCCTGCCTGCTTCCTTGCCTGCTCCTGCCTGCCTGGGCACATGCTTGCTCCCGCGGGTGCCAAGTTGGTGGCATCACGCTCCATGTCTCGTCCTGGCCTGCCCCGCTCCCACCGCTGGAACAGGGGGACACGCAAGTAAAGCCCCGCTGCAGCAAGCCCAGCGCAGAGGGAGAGGAAGGTGGAAAAGCCTCCTTTGGTCATGGAGGAATAAAGGGCAGGAGCAGGTCCATCTGTGCCCCACTGACCCCCAAGTGGGCACTGCTCCTGCCTGGGTGCTCTCACCGCACCCCATGGGAGCTCCAGGGCTTCAAGCTTGGTACCCTACTACTCCCCATCCCTCCCTGGGGGTCACAGCCGTGCATCAGGCTGTTTGATGGGGCTGCGTGTGGTTTGAAGGCAAGGATGCCCGAAGGATCACCGCCTGGACCCTGATCCACCCAGAGAGCCTGCACTGGGGGAGATTGGGAGAATTGCCTCTCAACACCAGTATTGAACTGAGTTGCTGCAGGGGGGTCTTGGAGCCGGGAGCTCTTCCCAAGGTATCCGTCATGCCTGACCGCAGCTGTCACCGGCAGGCAATTATCTTGGCACTGAGAGATTGTGGCAGGGATGCAAGGACCAAGGTCTCCTCCTGCCTCCCCTCCAGTCCCCTTTTCCCCATCATGCTTGCCATGGCGGCGCAGGCAGTAGTAACTTTCCATCGGCCAGAGGGTGCAGGCAAGACAGCCCCCCGGGATGCTGGCTGTGCTCTCCGGCATCCATCCTGGGTTATGGATGGGGCTCCCTGCCGGGATCCTGCCTCAGTGGGGGCTGATTCATGGTCTGGGGAGAGGGATGGGGGAGAGCTGCTGCTGCCTGTGCGTCCTCTCCGTCCCCTCTCCAGCTGCCAGCCATATTTCACGGGATTGTTTCCGAGTCTCGCCTCTCTGGAGGGAGCGCAGGTCAGCTCTGAGCAAGGCTGCTACTGGCGGGGCTGCGCTCGGAGGAGGATACCAAATGCCCATATGCTGGAAGGAGCCGGAACACGTGGCAAGGGACAGTGTCCATTTATTAGTGACAGTAACCTCAGCAAAAAATAGCCTGGTCTTTGTCACATCTTCATCCCTCCAGTGTCTCCATGGAGCACAGGTGGAGTAGCTCTAATTGCTCTCGGGTGTGGAGAGTGGAGACCAGAGCCTGGCAGCTCTCTCCTCGCCCTCTCATGCTTTCTTCTCGCCTATCTCTCATCCTCTCCACCCTTTTCTCTGCCTTCCCCCTTTCATTTGCCAGCACTGATATGACCAGCGTGCTCAGCTGTCTCTGCTGCTTCATCCCTGCCTGTATTCACCTTCAAATGCCTTCAGAGATGTCAGTCCTGGTGACCCTGCTGGACCCTGGGGAGATGTTGCCTGCTATTATCCCCTGCCTTCCTGGCTGCTTTTGGGGACCGCTATGGCGAACGCTCTCGTCCCTTACCTGCATGCAGGCAGGAGGACCACACCAAGAGGGATGGGCAGGGGCTGTGTACACTGCCCCACGGCCAAGCCTTGGCTTCGGGGTGGGAGACCCGCCCTGGGGAGAATGGGGAGAAAAGGGTTAATTGCCCACGGTGCGGTGCCATGTTCCATGCCCATCAGCTGCTTGGTGTTGCACCAACAGCAGGGCACTGAATACCTTCCTTGTTGGCCACACTCCAGCCTGGCGGAGGAAGCTGCTGAGAAAATGCAATTACAGCAAACAACAGCCACACGCACAAGCGCTGCAATCCACACCTGGCACTAATTAACTTAATTAGCCCTTAATGAGCTACACTGGTCGGAAGGCCTATTTTTACTTAATTATCCCCTAATGTGCTTGGCAGAAAGTGGGGGCCCTGATAGATGGAGAGGTTTTGCCTGGCTTCCTCTGCTCCAGCAGGATACTCCATCATCCCGGCATCCCTAACGAGCTGAGCTGCCCGTGAGTGGAGCGGGGATGAGCCTGGGATGGGTGGAAGCCTGGCACCCTGCGGGCACCTGCCTGGCAAGCAGCAGGGTTTGGCTATGCTCACGGGGAACCCTGTGTGGTTTGTCACTGCGTCCCACCTCCCCCAGGTCTGGGTGACATTTAGAAGAGCCTGTGGCGGTGCACCAGGTGGGTGAAGACTTGGTGCCAATGCAAAAGGCTTTCTTGGGGGCATGATGGCCTGGAGGTGCCAGGCTGTGCCATGTGATGCCCGGTGGGATGGCTGGATCTGGCCCCCCATGTGGCTGGAAGGAGAAGTAGTGGCCAAGGTCCAGCGCATTGTCTCCCATCCTGGGGAGCCCCATGTGAGGAAACACCCCGCGCATGACACAGGTGGGGTGGGACAGGGTGACCCCGCCAGTCCCTGGGGAAGATGGGACTGGAGCAGGCTGGGGACAGGGATGGCCCAATGCCACCAGAATCGCTCTCCCGCATCCCATGCTCTCCAGCCACAGACTGGGCAAGAGGAGCTGGTGCTGGGTGCAGGGAGGATGCTGCGGTCCCTGGATCCGGCCCTGCCGTTTCCACAGCAACCAGCATTATCTGGCCTGGCCCTGGTAGACGCAGCATCTCTCCAAGGGCTTCCTAAGAGAGCGCATCCCGACGGCCTGAGTTAAAGATGCAGGAGCCAGCACCTCTGAACTGTGCTCCAGGGAGGCTGAAAGTGGGGTGTGGGGACCCGCTGGGCAAGACAAGGGGGGTGGTGGTGGCAGGGTAGGGAGGTGATGGCACCTCTCACTGGCCCTTATTGATACCGTCCCTCGATGTAAAGATCTTTTAAATTAAAAGAGCGAGAGCCAAGAGGGCAGCGCTGCTCTCCCAGGCTCGTCTAGCCGCTCCCCAGACGGACATCTCTGTAAATTATAGATCAAATTCGCTGCGCTTTCCAGCAGCAGCAGAGCAGCCGAGCTCGTGACATGCTTGCGAATGGAGTGGCTGTCCCCCACAGCATGGCAGAGCACGGCACAGCTGGACACCTTGGGGCTGGTGCTCTTCTTTTACCTGCCCTGCCACCACCATCACCGCACAGCCAAGCCTGTCCTCATCAGCAAGTGGCACCGAGCTGTGCCAGGGCAGTCGGGCAGCCCTTCCTCCTCACCCTCCTGCTCCTCACCAAGCAGATTCAATGAATGGTGCCATGTCAGATATTACCTTCCCTTGGGTTTTGTCCCTACACCTTCCATTGCTCCTCATCCCATTGCTTCGGTGGGATGATGTCCTAACGCTATTTTAATAAAGTTTCTGTTTCTAATTTCTTCCTTGTTAAGTTACCACTCCCCAAACCTCAGCAAAACACTTGCCTGTTGCTTTCCCGGTGCAGGCTGTGGTGCAGAGCCGCAGCAGGTCCCTGGCTGCTGGGGCCACTGTCCCTGCACCCCATCCCATGGGACCTCCCCCGCCCGCCTCCCTCAAGCCTCTCGGGGCTGACGGATGCTTTTGCACCTCTGGCTCATTTGTTTAACAGGTTTAGGACCAATAAATTGGTCTTTATGGCCTTTCCTGGGTCTTAAAGGATTTTGCTGGGTGCGGGGAAGGCGCACAGACTTTCAGGAGGTTTCTCCTGATCCGAAATTTGGTTAATTCACTCTGTTCTCCCTGATGACTTGAATCAGAAATGTGAAGCCCTTTATTCGCGCATTAAAGTGTGTCGAGTGTTTAAAGGAAGGAGGGTTTAGAAGCAGGTGGCGGGAGTGGGGAGGGCTCTGAGGGCCGCTGGTGGGGCTGCCCAGCACCCCCTGGCAACAAAGGGACTGGCCTGTCCCTCGGGAGCATCATGTCCCCAAGGGGTGTCCTTGCCCCAAGGGGATTTCTGTCCCCAGGGGACATACTGTCCTGGATGGGGGTCCTGTCCCCAAGGGACATTATGTCCTGCATGGGCAGCCTCTCCCCAAGGGGTGTCCTGTCCCCAGGGGACATCCTGTCCTGCCTGGGGGTCTTGTCCCTAAGGGGCATCCTGTCCTGGAAGGGGGGAATCCTCTCCCTGAGGAATGTCCTGTCATGGACAGGGGTCCTGTCCCCAAGGGTCATCCTTCCCTGGATGGGGTCCTCTCTCCGAAGGGTCTTCTGTCCCCACCGAACATCCTGTCCCCATGGTGTGTCCTGTCCCCATGGGGTGTCCTGTCCAAGATGGGGCTCCTGGCTCCCCAGCCCCGCTCCACAGGATGTTTTCCACCCTGCTCACACCATGGCACAGCTGGGCACCTATGAGCCCCCCAGGCACCCCAGCCTCCCCCAAGGGCCCACCGCTCACCCAGCCTCGCCCCCCGCAACGCCCTCACTACACCCCCCCTCCCCACAGGCAGGTCCTCTGGGGCAGCTCATGGCGTGCTTATAACAATGCTTTGCTGCAGGAAAAAGGGGTCTCAGGTCGCTCAGCAGAGCGCAGCCGGGGGGGGGGCTGGTGGCTCTTTCCAAAACCGGGGCTGTTATTTTGTTGTTCTGGAGAGAAAATAGGGCACCAATGTGCGTTTGAAGGTGAGCTGATACAGATTTATTGGTGGCCGGGTCTCTTTGGGAGAGGCATTTAAGTAGTGCTAAGAGGATGCTGGAAAAGCATTTCCAGCGGTGAAATCTGTCATTTGTCCCTGAAGGAGAGTGGGGCCCTCCAGCCGTGCAGCCCACCCAAAAAGCACCCACCGCTGTAGCAACGTGGATGTTTTAACTAGGGGTGAAGCTCCCGACCACGTTCCCATCCCCTCCTGTTTGCTGTCAGGTCTGGCATCCCTGCCTTTAACCCCCACCAAGCAGTATTTTGGCATCTAAATTCAATAGAAAGAAGCTTTTTTCCAAAGACACCTTGCTTCTGGTGACCCAGCAGTGCTCCCTGGGGATGGCATCCATCTCACCTGGGCACTGCCACGTCTCCAGGGAGGGAAAATCCCACGGCAGGGCGCAGGCATCGCCCCCCACTTGGGCTTTATATTTGTTATTTTTTTAATCTCTCATTTGAAATGGATACAAGGGGGGGAGAGATAAATTAGTCCCATTCTTCTGGGAAGAATGAAGTGACCCTGCAAGATGAGGGACAGTGGCGATGCCTGCCCCACCAGCCAAGGCAGAAATGCTAATTTCTCCTTTCCTTCACCAAACGCCAGAGCAAAAAATGCTAATCGGGCTGACAGCGGGCTGGAGATAAAAGTCTGTGTGTCTGCCTGCGCGCACGCAGATGGGTTTGAGCGCCGCGATAAGCTGGCAAACAAGGTAATTAAAATAATTAAAATGCTAAACAAAGGGGAGGATGGAGGCGAGTGGTACAAAGGGCTGGGACGGGGGAGCAGCTCCTGGGAAATGGCAACTGAGTGCGGGCGAGGAAGAGGAGGGCAGAGGGATGGAGGTGGGTGGTGGGTGGGCTGGGTCTCCTGTGGGAGTCAAGGGGCTGCAGGGTACATCAGGTCACCCACCCCATCGTGGAGCCCCATCTGCGGGCTGCAGCCGGCTCCGGCCGCGGGGACGTTTGCCTATTCCCCATCCATTGCCAGCCCCCACCTGCCACGGTGTCCCCTGCAAAGGTGGTTTGGGGGTGGGGGTCCCTGTCCCAGGCAGGCACCCCCCAGCCAGAGCGGAACCTTGTGCAAAGGGAGCACAGGCAAACTCCCACTGGCTTGGCAAATTTCTCTGGTTTAAAACAAACTGCCCCCAAAACAGGCATGTTCTGCTGCTGGAAATGACTATCTCAAAGTCTCTCTTTTATTAACAACATCCATTAAAATAAAAAAAAAAAGTGAGCTTGAAATTAGAATTAATTTTTGTTTCAGGCCAACAGAAACATTTGATTTGAGCAAAGCAAAGTTTTATTTAAAGCAAAGTCCTTGGGTGCCAGGCAGCTTTCCTCTGTGAGGGGTGCCGGGGGCTGGAGCTGCTCTAGAGACCTCTGTGCCATGCCGAGGCCAAATCCCAATGTCGCTAGCTGCAAGTCTGCGCCGGTGCGGCGTTTGATGGCAGCTGAGGTTACGCTTCCTGTTGCAAGCAGGGTTCAAGCTTGCTTGGGTTGGTGGCAGCTCCTCCCTGCTCAGTGCACATCAGCCTTTACCTTCGCCTGGTGCTGACCCCAGGCCTGGCACAAGGGACAGTGCCACCCAAGGTGCTCTGACCCTGTGTCACCCCATGCGTCCCTCCTCCCCGGCTGCGTGGCACCCACCGTGCAACGTGCAACGGACAATGGGAACATCCCTCTGGGCTGCCCCCACCATGCAAGGTGTGAGGTGCAACGTGCAAGGTACAACGTGCAGCGGGGATGTCCCTGCTGGGCTGCCCCCATCATGCAATGTGCAACAGGGATGTCCCTGATGAGCTGCCACTACCGTGCAACGTGCAAGGTGCCATGTGCAACATGCAACGTGCAAGGTGCAATGGGGGCATCCCTGATGGGCTGCCCTCACCATGCAATGTGCAACATGCAACATGCAATGGGCATGTCCCTGCCAGGCTGTGTTGCCTCATGCCAGGTTTCTGGGCACCCCGGAGGAGCACGCTCCTCCTTCCCCACGGCTGTGCATCCATCCCTGGTGCTTGCCCGATGGCCGTGCCCCCTGGACACCCAACCTTGCTGGGGCAAGGGCACCGCGAGACAGTTTTAGCAGAAGCCATGGAGAGTGGGGAAAAAGCAGATGCCCTGTGAGATGCGGTGGGGGGGTCAGGGCTGAGATCCCCCCCGACCCAGCTTCCTGCTGCAAAGGAGCTGTAGCCAAAAAGCAGGCCGGTGGCTGGCAGCCTGCCCGCCGGCGAGCTAAATCTCCGGCTGCAGTTTGAAGCTCGCAGACAGCTATTTAACACAAACAGCCAAGCTGTTATCTTTTCCCTTAGGGCCACCATCCCGTTTGCTTCTCAAATGCCAAATTACAGCCTACATTTAATTTCAATGCCACGGGGAGATGCATGTCAAGGGAGGGCAGCTTCGTTTAAAATTAGCCACATTAGATTACTGGTGATACAGCTGGGGAGGAGGGTTTCGGAGGGAGAAGCTGAGTCCCCATGAACTTTGGGGGAATTCCTTGAGGCAAGTCAAGAATTCGGGGTCCAGCAGAGCCGGGTCTGCCCCATCTGCTGCATCCCTGGCTCCTGCAGGGATGCTGGCTCCAGCTGGGGATGTCCCATGCCGCACGGGGCTAGGGAAGGGATGTAGGGCATGGGAGGCAGGAGGCAGAGCTGCCGCAGACAGATGCAGGGCATGAAGCATGTTTCCAGCCATCAGCTGTTATTTATTTGACCAAGGGAAATTTATAAGGCTCTTCAATAAAAATAGTATATTTTCTTTTTCCCCAGCAACGCTCGTGAGAGTAGGGTTTGAGGTGACAAGGCCTCCCAGCTGCAGCGTTGGCATTGGTGGGATTCCTGCGAGCTTTTTCCCCGAGGTATACAGGTCAAGCAAGCAAGGGGGAAAAGAGCGATGAGCCCCTGCTAGTGCACAGCTACATCCTGCTCTGGTCTGAGCCCCCAAAATAATCCTTTTGGGGGGAAACAATCAGAGGAGTTTGAAACCAGGCGACGCGTGAAAAGTGTCGGCCCAAATCTCAAAAATATTTTTTTTTTACATTGAAATGCAGAAACGCTAAAATTATGGGCAATGTATTCATGAGGAATAGTAGTGACAGCCAGAAAAAAAAGAGAGAGACCATAATTGCAGGCTTTCACTGACAGCAAAACAACCCTTTAATAATAACTAAATACAAGGAGTGCGCAGAGAGCAATCTTCTCCAAAAGAAACAAACACTGGTTTATCTTTTTTTTCCTCCTCACCAGAAACATCTCTGCTACAAAAGGGCCAGCCAGCATCGCCCCATGCCTCCTCCAGCCCCGGGGTCCCAGCTTGCCCCGCCAAGGATTTCCAGGCTCACTGGCACATGGCAGGGGAGGATGAGCCCCAGCGATGCTCCTGCTCCTCCACGCTAGTACCCAGCAGTGCCAGCCTGGCCGCTCGTGGGGCATATGATGGGTTCACGGCACGGCAGGGTCCAGCATCCCTTGTTCACTGGGAGTTGACCTGGATAATAAAACTACTGTAGCCTCGAAATCCCCTGGGGTAGGGCTATGGGCAGAGGGAGGGGGCGGAAACAGGCACAGGACACCGGGAGTGAAGCAGAAGAAATATGAAGAAGTAGGTCCCCAGGGAGGTCCCTGATGGGGGTGGGAGCAGTGGTGTCATGGGGCAGTGCCACCCCTGCTCTGGCTCCATGCTTGGGGCAGAGCCCTTCAGACAGGCTGCAGCAGGAATCCTGGCAGTCCCACGGCACAGGGATGCTGCTGCACGTCCCTGTCATGGGGGTGCTCCTGCATCTTCCTGTCACACAGCTGCTCCTGCATGTCCCTGTCACAGGGGTGCTCTTGCACGTCCCCATCACAGAGGTGCTTCTGCATGTCCCCATCTCAGGGCTGCTCCCGCACGTCCCCATCGTGGAGATGCTCCTGGGCAGCACTGGTGCTAGCTGGCCACATCCCTCCAGGCAGTCACCCCAGCTCACCCCAGCAGGAGCAGAGGAGATGCTGATGAGGCCATGGCTGGTCCCATGGGGACTTCAGCAGCTCCTGTCTCTTGCGGCATACCACGACCCTCCTGCAGCACTCCCAGTTTCAACGGACCACACTGTCCAGCTCTGCCTTGCAGGATCCCTAAGCCCTGGCACAGCAAATCCAACCCCCTTGTTGTGGGCAGCTCTTCCCCACCCCGAGACCACCCAAAATACAGTTTGCCTTTCCACGCAACCAGCTGGCTATTTTTACAGCAGGTGAGAAAGCAGCGGCAGAGGAAGGGGAGAGCAAGGCCGGGCAGAGCAGTGCCGAGCCGCAGGGATGCTGCATCAACATGCAGAGCGGCGTGCCAGCTTGACGGTGGCCGGATGGTGTCTAGCTCGCCCAGACAAACCGCTGTGGGGAAAGGTGACAAATTCAGCCCCAAAAATAACAGTGGAGAAGGAGCCCCCTCGCCTTGAGCTGGGGACGGTGGGCTGAATCCCGCCCATGGGACCCACCGGCAGGAGCTCCTTGTGGCCCCATCTGTAATTAGGCTGTAATTTAGGTGCTAGCTCCAATTACAGAAGTGAGGCCACGTCCTCAGCTCGCATAAATCAGTGGTGTAACCCTGGTGCCGAAGCCACCCCGCCTGTCCCCTCCTGCTCCCTGGGGGTAGCATTCAGGGTGGGAAGCCGCCGTGCCCGGTCCGGGCTGGCCAAGCTGCTGGTGCCAGCCCCGGTGCTCGGGAATCTGCCGCCTCTTGAGGCTTCAACTAATGTGACTTGCATCCCTAATTTATTTTTAAAAGGGGATTCTCGCTGTCTCTCTCCAAGCTGTCTGCTGGCTGCTCCTGGATTTTCCAAGCAAAGGGAAGGGGAAGAGGGGTATGAATAAAATATCATCATGACAGCTTTTATATATATACATGAACCCGCTCCGCCAGGCTGCAAGCTTCATTTTTAAATAAGAAGCTCGACTCCATTCCCAAGAGGCCGGGAGAACACGATGGGCTTTTAAGAGAAGGGACCAAAACAGAAGAGCATTTTCCTCTTCCATCACATCAGACTGGAGCTGGGTTAATTACGCTTCTCTGTCCTGATTTAAGCATGGGAGCTTATTCAGTACAACTGTTCCTTTATTAATGAATTGCAACCCAATTTTAACTGGAGGAAGCTGGTGAGGAGGAAAAAAAAATCGAAACCTTTTGCCAGCGTACTCTGTTTGCCGCTGCCTTTCATTTACATAACTTCAAAGTGATGCATTTTTTAAACCAACCTATTTTCAGGTTCGGCTGGACTGCATGGGTGCATGGACATCCATGCGCATGTGTCGCCCAGCATCTCTCCGTGTGCGCCTGTTGCTGATGCAGGGTGCAGCACCTCCTGGGCATGGCTAGGATCCGCCACCCCGCTGCCCGAGATGCTGCTGGCTCACTCTGGTGCGTGCCACCGTGGGCTTACGACCTGGTGCCAGCTGGTCCCTACAACAGCATCCTGGGGTGCTGGTCCTGCCCTGGCCCATCCTCCCTGGGCTGGACCAAGGGGCTTATGGAGGGTGTCCCAGGGAGCCGGGGGACATGCTGCCCCAGTCCTGTGCCAGTCCCACAGGGCACCGCTGGCACCTCGGGGTCCCGCTGTGCCTCTCCACAGCATTGGCAGAGCTGCGGGCATCGCCGCCCGCCGACGTGCGCTGGGGAACCGGGGACATATGCTGCTTTTTCACGCTGCGGAAACACCACCTGCTCGGCTCCCTGCTCAGCCCCAGGCAGGCGGGAGGGGAGCCCATTGCCCTGGTGCCCCCCGGGACATCCCCATCAGCCCCCTGCCCCCAGCAGGGCTCAGTCTCCCCCTTCCAGCCATGGGCACCCATGGGTGGCCTGAGCTCCAGAGCCCCACGGGATGGTGCAGCCGCTCCCCAATGCCATGCAAGCGGAGAGAGCCGAAAGCAGCTTCCCAGCTCTGCTGTGTGCTGGGACCCAGCCTGGAGCCGGTACCCGCCGTCGGCACCCGCTGTCGGCTCGCTCCGCACACGGGAGAGGTGCCGGGGTGGGGGGGAGCCTCATGGATATTCATGAGCAGAGAGTTTGCTGATCAAAAGGCGCAATCCTGTTTTCTTTTATAATATATCTGGTTAATACGGACTTAATGAACGCATGAATAATAAATTAGTCCAATTTTGTTTTCTTTCTTCTTGGAAAGGCGGGTGTGAAGGGGGACTCTGTGCGAGTTTGATTGATAGCAGGGGCTTGCTGGGAGATCTGCTCCTCAAGCCCTTATTAAATATGAAACAAATAACGGTGCAATTGGTTTAATCTTGTTGTGGTGGCGGATGCCGGCTGGGTGGAGGGAGAGGAGGAGAAGGAGGATGGGAAGTAAGAGAAATCCTCTGCCTGTGCCAAGGCAGGGCGCAAGGTCCCCGGGCAGGGGCAGGGTGCTGGGTGGCACAGCGTGGTGGGATGCTCTCGTTGCAACATTAACCGGAGTGGGGTGCGGGCATGCAAGCTGTATGGCACTGTCCTGGCACGGCTGGGTCACCATGTGGCCTGACGTGATGCAAAAGGCATCACGAGAGGATGGACGGAGTCTGTGCAATGGCATCGTTGCACTGGCTGGATCATCGCAGGGTCTTCTGGGCTCAGTGGGATGATGTCTGAGGAGCTTCCACTAGAAGGAGGACGAGATGATGAGCTCCATCAGGGAGATGAGTCATGGCCACCCCCCCCGTCACGGCCACATCCTGCGGCTCAGCCCCGGGATGGCGAGGGGCCGTGGCTCCCCGCGCGGTGGCACAGCTCGCTGAGCCAGCACTGCCTCCACCTGCATGGCTCATTACAGCCTTTGGGTTCATTTCACATCCCACCTGCTGATGCGAAGGGCTGGGAGAAGGTGTTGAGTCACGGGCCGCTGGCACATCCTCCACCTGGCCGAAGTGCGGGAAGGCGGCTGCCCAGGGCGAAGCCCACCTTGGCCTAGGGTGTTTCCCCAGGGAGGACCAGGGCTGGTGTGCAGGTCTCTGGGGACACAGATCCCTTCGGAAACACCCTCCTGGCCTCCAACAGGCTTCGAGGTCTGGGCTCCATCCTGGTCCATCCCCAAAATACCCCACCAAGGTGCCCAAACTGCCCAGGCTCCCTGCAGAGCCGGCGATGGGAGCATCCTCCTGCCCTAGGATCACAGCACCTGCCTCTCCCCGTGCAAGGGTGCTGGGGTCTCTGGGGGTATGGACATGGATGTCATGGATGGCTTTCCCCACTCCCAGCACCCCTCTGCCCTGCCAGGAGGAGCCGGGCAGTGGGTGCCACCCAAAGCAGTGCCCAGGCCCTGCTTCACACAGCAAGGTCACCTCTCTGCCCCACCGGTGCTGGAGATGGCCCTGTCCCCCCAGCCTTTCCAGGCAGGAGGAAGTGGTGGGCGCACCCTGCTCTCTGCCCCCCGGTCGGTGCCAGCACCCCACACCACCCAGTGATGCCTTATGGCACCCAGCCTCTGCCAGTGCAGCAGGCGTTTGGTGTGAAAGCTGCTCATCTCCAGGTAGCTTTCCGCTGCCGCCACTTCAATCAAATAAAATAAGCAATTCCCAGCTGCCGCAAGCTTAGCGCCGCTCCAGCTGCCTTGGCCCAGCCTCACCGCTTCCCTTTGAGGCTCAAAGCCCCTCGCTGGACTCCCGGCTGCGGTAGGAAGGCAGGCTGGGGATGAAAGCGCCGCTTACCTGCTTACTTCTGCTCCAGCGCCCAACGAGCAGCAACGCACGGATTACCAAAAATAATTCCTCCTAGTAAAGGAGGGAAAAAAAAGAAAGAGGAAAAAAAAGAAAGAGAAAAAAAAGAAAGAAAAAAGCTTGTGCTGTGGGAATGGCCAGCTAACCTCGAAAGCCTCTTACCTGGCTAGATTTAACTGCCTTTGTTGCTGCATCAGCCTGAAAAATCCCCTCTTGCATCGTGTCGGTGTTGCTGGCGGCTTTGAGCCGCTTTCCGGCCCTTTGTAATGAAAGGCGGCTCTGTGCAGCGCGGCAGCCCGGGCTCCTCTGCTCCCCTTTTGGGCTTTTCTCCTGGGAAACCCAGCTCATTTACTGCATTTTTTTTCTTTGCAGGCCTGGGCTCAGTGTGCACAGGGCTTCAGAAGCGACCCGGGAAGGATTTGCCTGTATTAAACAGCCGCCCCAGCATTAAAATGTCTTCTGCCTCCTTGAGCCTGCTGATCGCCGTGATCCGAATTGAGGCGCTTCCAGCTCACTTGCAAAGTGGCATTTCTGAGCCATCTCTCCAATCTGTTAATTAATTAATGGCTTTATTAATGCTAGAGGAATGGCACGGGTTGCGCCCAGGGGCTATGGACATGAGGGGCAGGGGAGCTTGGGTGAACCCAGGACGTGAAGGCAAAGCCCGGGGCTGTCCCAAGGGGGTCGGCACTGGTAGGACGCAGCTCCCACACATTCCCTGTCCCCATCATTCTCCAGGGACAGCCCCAGGGACACCTCTACCATCACGGCTCAGAGCCTGGCAGCTGTGCCACGCTCCAGCCAGCAGTGCCGTGGGGCTGGGAGCAGGCAGGACACCGCGAAAGGACAAAGAGGGGCTTTTTGGGAAGTGGCTGAGCAGGGACGTCAGTCCAAACCACCCGCATCCTTAAGCTGTGCCCCACGCACAAGGGCCACCTTCCCTCATGGTTTTGGGATGAAGTTGCTGCCCTTAGACTGGCACGAGCAAAAGGGAAGCCATGGTCCGCGTCTTGCAGCCTGGCGTCCTCCTCTCGCCGTCCCCTCTCTGCCTGGCATGAAGGGGAGCGCTCTGGGCTGGCGTCTGCGAGCCTGGGTGCCATCTGCACTTTCCCTTTGATTTTTCTGCCGGCTTGGCCTCAGCCCTCAGAGATGAAGGGGGAGGCAAATTGGTTGTGAGGCATCAAAGCGGGAGGTGTGCCTGTGGATGAGGTGCAACACCAGCTCCAATGTCCCCTCTGAGCTGGTGTCACCCACGGGGTGGGTGGCAGCCACCTTTCCTGGGAGCATGAGGCAGAGGTAGCAGTACCCAGCTTGAGGACACGGAGGGGTGCCCATGCGTGCGTGGTTTTGGGGACCTGTGTGCGCCCCAGTGCCCAGGGCTGCGGCATCGGTGTGGGATGCACCTGCAGCACCCCATTGCCATGTGTCTGGGGACAGTCACAGCCCCTTCCCTGGACCTGCCACGGCTCAGTGGGGAGCGAGCGGGAAGAGGCTGGTGACGATGCTCTGTCCTGGCTGAGATGGCCTTTCTCCCAGGGTGGGCATTTCTGTCCCAGGCTGTGCGCCCCCCGTGGCCCCCCATCCTGGACTGTGCCCCCCATCCCAGGCTGTGCTCCTCTGTGCCCTCCCATCCCAGGCTGTGGCCCCCATCTGGGCTGTGCTCCCCCTGTGCCCTGTGTCCTGGTCTGTGCCCCCATCCCAGTCTGCGCCCCCCATCCTGGGCTGTGCTCCTCGCTCTACCCCCCATCCCGAGCTGTGCTCCCCCTGTGCCCCCGTCCCAGGCTGTGCCCCCCGTTCCGGGCTGTGTCCCCCATCCGGGCTGCTCTCCCTCTGCGCCCTCCATCCCAGGCTGTGCCCCCATCCCGGACCGGGCTCCCCCTTTGCCCCCCATCTGGGCCGTGCTCCCCCGGTGCCCCCGCCCGGGCCCACCGCGGCCCCGGGGGTGGGGGGCCCCGGGGGGATGTCGG
>WAAD01030544.1:91863-118267 GCA_013389945.1 Fregata magnificens | reverse complement strand
AGGGTGCCGGGGGCCGGCGGGGAGCGAGGCGGTTGCCTGGCCGGCCGGGGAGAAAAGGCTCCCGGGACGGAGGGCTGGTGGTCGCGGGGACCTCTCGGGGTGATGGGGGGCTCCTCGGGTGCCCCACGGAAAGCGGGGTCGTGGGACGCTGGGGGCTGTCGTGGGCGTGGGCTCGGGGCGCCGGCTGCCTGACGGCAGGTGGATCCGAGGGAGAGCTCGGTGGGACCCCTCGGCCGCTCGCTGTGTCCCCCCACGTCCTCAGCGGTCACTCCTCTGGCCACCGTGGTGGGGACGTGGGGGCCTGGTGGAGAGCCCACCCGAGCGGGGAGCACCCTTCGGATGCAGGAGCCGTGCCCTGGGGGGGGCCGAGCCCTTGTCTCCCCTGCACCCTCTTCTCCCCGCAGAGCCCTGGCCCACGAGGGACTGACTCCCTGTGGGGGCATGGCATCCCCCCGGGTGGCCTCGGAGGGCTGTTGGGGTGGCCGGTGGCTCCCCGGGGCTGCGATACGTGTGACACGGCCGAGCTCCCCGCTCAGCTCCTGGCTGCCGCCTCTTCCCTCTGCAATTTTTTACCCTCCCATCTCCACGTCTACCTCTGCAGCCTCCGGTTTCTTTTTTATCCTTCCCTCTTCTTTCNTCGCTGGCTCTAGCCCTCGTCTTTGTTTCAGCAGGGGAAAAAAAAAGAAATAATTGCTTCCCTTGTAAAGTTGGCCCTGGCAGAGCAAGCCCCTGGAGAGCAATGCTGCCCGGGTGGTGCAGGAGCCAATGGCAGCCCCTGCCACCCTCCATCCGTGGTCCCCAGTGCGGGGGGGACAGCCGCTCACCCCAATAAATACCTGTCACCTCCCAGGGAGGGTTGCGTTGGGATGCCCCGCGGTTGGGGGGCACCGGCGGTTTGGCTGGGGATCGCACAGGTACCTCCCCAGCGCTCCTTTCCCTGGGGTGGGTTTTTCTCCCAGCACGATTTTCATCGCGGGCCCCGTGTCTCGGTTTGGGCATCTCTGTCACTCGGGTCTGTGCGTGGTGCTGGTCCCCAGGGGTCCCGCGGGGCTGGGGGGGGGCCTTGGCCAGCCTGGGATCTCAGGGGGGTTTGTGTTTCATGTGTGTGCTGCTATGTCCAGGTTTGTCTTTGTCTGGAGCAGGGACGGGAATGGGGGACTGAGGGGTTGGTCTTTTATTTTTCCTTTTGCATGTGTCTTTGATACCATCCCCAGGAGGGGATCCCATTTCCCCAAGCTGCTTTTGCTTCACGTCGCTCCTCCTGCGCCGCCAGGATTCACGCTGGCCCCAGGTAAAAGGAGAAGCTGGGACTCATCCGTGCTTCCTGCTCCTCGTATCACGGGCAAGCTGCTGGATCCTGGTTGCGATCCCCGCACGGAGCTGCTTTGTGGCCAGGTTTGGCCTCGCTGGCTCGGGTATTGCCTGCTGGATGCTGGTGGCAGAATCTGGCCCCTTATTTATAAGTGGGGGAGTAGTTTTGTCCTTATCTCCATCCGCTATGGAGGCCGGAGCTAGAATTTCAACGGGATGCTGCAGATCACCCCGGGTGGCAGCCAGCGTGGGTGCTGCCCTCAGGGGATGGGGTGCCTGGGGGAAGGTGTGGGCAGCCCGAGTGGGGCAGAGGAGCAACGAGGTCTGCTAAGCCCGGAGCTGGACTGTCGAGGACTGTGGGTTTAGCCATGGTTTTATTGTCTGGTGCCTCCGTCTCCCCTCTGCTCCGTCTGGTTCCTTCTCCATCTCGGGGCTGGCTCTAAAAGGCAGGAAAGAGGTGATGCTTGGGGTGGGTGGCACACAGAGGGCATGCGGGGTGCTTCGGTGGGGTACATAGGGTCTACAAAACGCCCGCACAGATGCCTCATCCCCAGGAAGTTTTTTTGGAGGATGCTGTTGTGGCTTTGGGCACCCGATGGTTTTGATGAACTAAATAAACCCAGGCTGTGTGGGAGCGGAGTGCGAAGATGCTGAGCCCTGCGCTGTGGGCTGTGCCGGCCAGGCCCCCTCCAGCTCACCGGTGTCGGCGCCACCACGCCAGCTACGTGGGCTGTGTTTGGAGGGATGACGTGTGCGGTGACGGGAGGGAGGGAGCGAGGGAGGGCGAGCAGGGGACGAGCGGGAGCCCAAGCCCAGCCACGACCTGGGGCTGGCGTGGGCAGCTGCAGTGGGGACAGAGAGCTGGGGAGAGGGATGCACAAGGGATGGCGTCTTCCTCCGATCTGCCCCTCTGCCTGCATCCGCGCTGCTTAGCGCACGGTGCTGCGAGCCCCTGCCTGCCCTCTTGAAGCTGGTTGAACTCGGCCACGGGGAAAGAAGGACGGGCGTAGGGTTTCCTCCCACCTCCCCTTTTTTTTGTGCTTTTAGACCTGAGACATTCCTGAGCGGATATTCGTTGCTGGGGCTGGGATGCCTCCTGCCAGACAAAACTAATGGGAAATGGGGGAATTGGTTTGGGATTTTTTCTCCCATGTCTTGACCCCATGAGTTATTGAAAAGCCAGTTGCTGCTCAGCCCTGTACAGCGATTCCCGTGTGTTTCCAGCCAGTCATTTCGGGTCTGTAGGTGGTTTGCAAACAAGTCATCATGAGTACAGGAGCAGCAGCTCGCACTGTCGTGGTTACTCCTGCGGGTTACGTGGGTTTGTCTCTATTTCCACACCCCATCCCACCCCCACGGATCAGATGCATAATTATCAGAATCGGCAAAGTGTAAATTATAAAGCAAAACCCCTCTGTGAAATATGCATAACTCTGCCCTCTGCAAAGGGTCAGCCTTCAGAGCTGAGAAGCCCAGAGGAGCACTCTGCTGACGTCCCATTGCCCAGCCACCATCCCATCACCCGCCGTCCCATCATCTGACCAGCTGGTTGCATGGGAAGGAGAGGGGAGATGCAGTTAGGCAAGCAGGGAGCAGGTGACCTTGTGATGTCCCCGCCGTCCTGCTCTGCTCCACCACATCTCATTTTTGTCCAGGCACCGTAGACATCTCTGAAAGCTGTAATCTGCAAAGCCCTGGGGGGCTCCACACTGCGCTGGCTGCTATTATCCCTGAGACAAAGAGGGACAGGCAGGCAGATTACCTTGGCCTTTATTTTTTCAGCTGGGAGCAAAGAAAAGCCTTAAATGAGCTTGCTGCCGGGGAGGGATTGAATGGGCAGAGCCCCCAGCGCCCCGTGCTCCTTCCCTCCCCAGAAGCCGCAGGACCCCGTCCCTCACTCTGGGAATGGCTCGTGCTGCCCCGTCGCTCCCTGCTCTGCCGCAAAACCCCAAGGCCAGGCAGGGTTTTGGCTCAGGGCTGGGGCTCCCCTGCAGCACCCTCGCCTTCTCAGGGCACATGGCACCTGGGGACGGGGTGGCCAGGAACAGCCTGACACTCGTACCCGTCTTGTACCCATCACCTCTGTGCCTGGCAGTTGCACTTCCAGGCTGGATTGGCAATGGGCGGAGGCAGGGCTTGCATGGCCCCATGCTGCACAGCTCAGCACCTGGGGTCCTCTCTGTGCTGGGGGCCACATCCCCGTCCAGGCTGGCCCTGTGCCGAGACAGCACCAACGCAGCGAGGGGCAGGTCCCCTCCATATGGTGCCCCTGGCCGGCTCCCAGTGCTGGGGCAGGTGCTCTCGTCTGGCCTACATAAAACCCTATTGTCGGCACCCGCAGGGTTTCCTTCCCCAGGCAGGGACCCGCGCCAGCCCCTGCTGCTTGCCTCACCCCAGCCTGGCTGGACACTGCTGCATCCTCTGCAGGGCTCCCCACAAAGGATGCTCTTGTGCAGCCTGTGTCCCCCTGTGGTCCCCTCCACCTTGAGCCTTCCCCAGCAGCCCTGCTGCTGGCAGTGGTGCTGGGTGGGTTTTATCAACCAGCAGCTAAAGTGCTGATGGTTTTATGCCTGGCACTTAATTATTTTCCCAATTGCCACTGCCATGTGCTGGCGAGCAGTGCTGGCTGTGACCCCGCCAAGCCCAACTCTGCTGCTGCAGCCTGGGGAGCTAATGGCAGAAGCATGCCCCACGTGGAGTTTAATTATTGGCTTTCTTCCTTAACAGAGTACATTGGCTGACCTTAATGCAATTAATTAGGGCTTAATCAACTTCTGGTGGCTCAGCACAGCACACAGCAATTCCTGCCTTTCCAGGAGGGTTTATAAGAGGTTAAAGCAGCTGAGGGGGGGGTGGGGTTGTGTAGTTTGCAGGCTCAGTGGGGCTGGGTTGGTAAGAGGGGCCCAGTTAACTGGGCACTGGGACAAGACTCAGGTGTCCTCCCAGGTTGGGTTTGTTGCTGATGATACTGGTAAAGGCAGGTGGGAGCTGAGCTGGGCTCAAGGGCTGTGCCTGAGGTGATGCCACTGGATAGTTGCCTGTGTTGCTTGTTTTTGGCATCACCCTGAGCTTGGGGGTGGCTTTCTGCAGGGTTTACCCCTGTAGTCTGTGCTGGGCCAGGACTTTCATGCTCTTTGGGTGCTCTCTGCTAGTGATGGGGCTGTGGCTGGGTTGTGCATCCAGCAGCTGCCGGCGGGTGGCTCCAAGGTTTGCACCCAGGGTGCTGGGGGTGATGTGCAGGGAGCCCCTTCATGCTCCCCTTAGCAGGTGTTAGCCCTGGAGACAAGAAGGGAGTTGTCAGTCACCAGCTCTCCCTGGGCAAGAGGTAGGCTCCTTCCCCTCCCTGCCCAGCAGCATTTAATAACTAATAGTGCTAATTAATATTGCAGGATGTCCCTAGCACCTCTGGCATGGGGCCCTGGCTCTGCACCCCATTGCTCCCTCTTGGATTGCCTGCTGGGTGCTCTATAGGCTTTTGGAGCCCTTAAATAGGGACCAAGGTGTGGATGTCCAGTGTAAGGATTTATTCGCATGCCTTGTGTCTCCAGCTGCTGGCTTTTAGGTTTCCAAGCCAGCGGGCACCTGTTGGTGTAGCTGGTGATGGGGTGCCCCATCCCTGGGCTGCTGGCTTCATCTGAGGATGAAGTGACTCTGCCTTGATCTTGCAGAAAGGCCCTGGCAAGGTGGATGTCCCTGTGAAAGTGGTGGCATCTCCCAGTGTCAGCTGTGGAGATGGGGACCAGGACCATGGCATGCCCTACTATGCATTCTTGTATCTTGTATGCTTTGCATCCTCCCTGCCCAAGCCCATGTGGCTCCTCTCCCATGGAGGGAGAAACGTGTCCCCCCTGTTTCCTTGGGTCCCTGTGTCCCTGGCATCCCCCACCCTGGGGGCTGTGCCACCAAGCCCCCTTGTGCGGGCAGCCCGGTGCTGTGACTGGGAGGTGACAGGAGAAGCTGTGCCAGCTGCTGTTGCTGGCTTGTTTGCTTCAGTGCCAGTTCATTAATATCGAAGAGCTAATCAGGATTCCACAGCCCTTCCCACCCGTCCCTCTCCTTCAGAGGCTGGAGGATACTTCTTGTCTGCAGGATTTTGCTGCAGCCCTTGTGTTAAAAGGATTCAGCCCTGGTCTATCCCAGCCTGGTGGTTTGTGTCCCTCTCTCCGTTCCTGGCTAATCCACGTGGCTAAAGCCCCTTGAAGCCCAGCAAATGGGAAGTTATGTTTGCCAATAATCCCTGTGCTCCCCTGGGCAGGCTTCTCATATTACGGGTTATTAAAAAAACAAAACCAAGGCAGCAATAACTGTGGCCCCGGGAGAGCCCAAGCACAGATTGCTCCGGGTCAAGCCCCACCCAGCAGAAGAGCTGCAGGTGGAGGTGGCATGGTGTGGCATGGTACGGCACAGCACAGCACAGCACAGCCGGATCTCCTGGAGCATCTCTAGGCAGAGCCCACCCCTTCTTGCAAGCAGAGAAGGGACGAGCCACAATTGTCTTGCTCCATGGGGAGCAAGCAGGGATTCCCATGAGTTGCAGACTAGATCCTGTTTCTCCCTGCGGAGGCTGTGAGGAGCCCTGGAGGAGGTGGAATAAACCCTGCTATCGCTTGCTGTGGCTCCCCACCCTGGTGCCGGCATCCCCTGGCATCAGCATCTTCCCCATGGCTGGGACTGGGCTGGACAGGGGCAGCTCCTGCACTGGCATCTCATGGGGACAGCACAGAGCCAGCACCGCTCGCCTGCCGCCCCTCTAGGACAAAACCAGCCTCTGCTCCCAGTTTTTTGCTTTGCTTTGCAGGGCTTTTGAGAAAATTTGCCCAGAACTGGGGATGCTGTTTCCTCTGGGACAGGGCAGTGATGCTGCCTGCAAGGATGGGTTTGTCCTGTGGGAAATTCAATCTGTAAAAGATCTGTAGTTGCTTGCATTTTTTTTTTTCTGCAAAAATATTGATTTGCCTGCAAGGAGTCTCACTGCAGCTCGAAATGTTTCATTGCATGGGTTGGGGGGTTTCCCTCTGGTTTTAAGTCAACATTTCCCCTTCAAATGTCACTTGGGGAAGGCTTTTTTTTTTTTTTTTTAAGCAAAAGTCTGTGATGACATTTTTAAGTGGAGAAGAAAATTGCTGCTTCATTTCAAAATGTCAACTTTGAGTGGGGTGAGTTTGGGGTTTTTTATTCCAGCGTTTCCCAGGGGAAAAGCGAAATGCTTTTGTTTGTTAGACTTGAGTAACTGTTGCCCCCCAGTCACCCCCAAAATAAATCCTTTTTTTAACCCAATTGTGTTTTTGCAGCAGAGAAACTTTTGCCAGGAGAAGTTGTGCTCTGGTGGGACGCTGCCCCGGGAAGGGACAACCCCGTCGCAGCCAAACCCGAGCCCTCTATGGCAAAACCTCTGCCACCAAACTCTGGCGGGGACCTGCAGGAGAGACTCCATCGCTGCCAGCCAGCTTTGATTGTTGTGGGAGGGATTAACAGCGTGTCCAGATTTTGAAGCTCTCCTCTTTCTGCTTTCCTGCTGCCTTGTGTTCCTGGTTTTCTTTTGCGCATCTCGCCCCGAAAATCGCTTGTGTTAGATTAGGCTAGAGACTGGAGTTATCTCCCTTTTATTTATTAGGGTAATTATACCTAATGATTCACATGCTCGTGGAGAGTAATTATTCCCAAATACAGCACTGGCGGTGTTCTTACCCAGCCTGGGTACAGTGATTCACAAACGCATCATTTTGTACAAATCATCAAATGACGATCTCTTAATTGCTGATTTGGTTTGGAGGCGGTTAAGAAGCGATTGGGGACCCGGTGGCACCATCACCGTGCCCAGTTTGCTCCGATGGTGTGGTCACTTGCCCGCTTCTCCCCTCCATTGCGCTGACAGCCATCGCCGCTCGCCTCCTGCATGGGTTTTGCTGGGGGTTTTGGTTGGGTCGAGCCCCTCGAGCTGTGGGATTTGTGCTTTTTGAAGAGCTGCGATGCCTGATCCAGTAATTGCCATGGCACAGCATGGCTGCCCCCATCAGAGCTGCCCCCTTCCAGGGTGGGGATGACCCCTCCATCCTCCCAAATCTCAGCAGTGATGTGGCTTGACCCTCACCTCTTTGCAGCTCTTGGAGCAGGTGGGTGAGAGCTCATGAAATACTGATGTGGAAAGCCAAACCCTCCAGGTTTTGCACCACAAGAAGGCCCCTTGCTCCAAATTGTTCAGCATGGGGCAGCTGCAAGGGATGCTACCCGTTTTCCCCAGAGCCTGGCAGCCCCCTGCCTCCATTGCCCCAGGGAGGGGATATGCGGGGACCCCTGCCTGTCCACTGTGCAGGGTCCGGCTGGGCAGGAGCACCCCATGAGGGATGATGTGCGGAGTCCAACCTGCTGAGCTGCTCCAGTGTCAGGAGAAACCCTTACCCTGGGGATGGAGGAAGGTTTCTGGGAGTGTTTTGAAGGGTATTGATGCTTCCCAGTGCTGCCACGTGGCTTGGAAAGGCAGCCTGGAGCTTGAAGTTCCTCCTCATGGGTTAAGGGGAGCCTGGGGTGACGGCTCTGGGGTGGCTCAGCCCCTCCGGTGCTGCCCAAGGCAATACCTGGTGCTCAGCTGAAGGCTGGTGATTGGCTGTGGTCTCTTGGGCCAGTGAAAAGAGGTTTTCCAGTGCCCTCAGCAAGCGGAGCATGGCCATGCATTGCTGCTTTGCTCTTTTTTAGCTAAAAGAACCTCTTTCCTTCTTGGTGTGTGTCCGGACTGCATTGCACGAGCCTGCACCTGCCACCTGTCCCCTCCTGCCGCAGGCACTGCTCCAGGTCTCCCATCCCGTGGATGCCAGAATCGCTGCCGGGATGTGAGCAGCTTCCAGAGAAAGGCAGGAGCAGAGGAGGCAACACAAAACCCCCTTTCTGCTGTCCACCACTTGGCTTCATCCCCAGCATCGCTTGGGTGGGCTCCTGCGAGAGCCTGCCCTGGTCACTCCCCTACCCCAGCACGTGGGGCTGCCCGTGGGGGCCATACCAGTGCTGCTTGGTAAGCATTCACCAGGGCAATAGCTCCCTGGTTTCATTCCACCCACGTCCAACTTCTCAGCGGAGGATCCGCTCTTGTTCACGCCGGTGCCTGGCCCCCAGTCAAGAGCTCCTGCAGGCAGCCGGGAGCTGCTCCTAATGGGCTGCCAGGGATTTGTGCTCTGACAGCCGGGCACTGGCAGCTCCCTGCAACCTCTCGTTCCACCCACCGGGATCCCCTTTTTTCGGGCAGACAGCAGAGGATGCTCCCACCGCCTCAGGGAGGGGGGCTGGCTCCTTTTTCTCCCCCCACCAGGTGTTTGCGATAGTGCTGGAGGGTTGCGGTACCTGTTGCCTTGTGGGGGCTGATAAAGCCCTGGGGACAACGGTGGTGCAAGCAGAGGGTGCTCAGGCTGGAGGAGCCCCTGGAGGGTGATGCTTCAGGATGGGGATGGGCAGAGGGGAGGTGTGGGTGTACCACAGGGCAGGTCTTGTCTCAGCTCTAAGGGAGGGCCTGGGGTGGGAAGCCCCTGTTAGCTGGGAGCAAGTGCTGACACCCTGCAGGGCTCCCTCTCCAGCGGCTCTGGGGCGTCCCATGCTTTCTCCTGGCTGAAACATTGCCTCTCTTCTCTGTTTAATGCAGGGCTCCTCTGTCTCCCCACAGACCCCCACACAGGGGCTAGGGGGGGCTCCCCGGGGCCCAGCCCCATCCCAGCGGGGGCCGTGGCAGCCACTGCAGAGGGACTGGCCTGTCGCCCTGCCAGCATGGAGCAACTTGCGGCCTGCTGTCTTGTATGGCTTTTTATTCCTATGTGATTATACATCCCACTTCATATAGGGATTGAAGCCGTGCAATACGCCGGGGTCCTACAGCAGAGAATAGCCCCTGTGCCACGGGAACCGGCCTCGGAGGAGCCACCAAAGCTATCCCCCGGGGTGCTGGAGGAGGGCTGCTGGCCTCAGCCTGGGCTCTGTCCTGCATTCTGGGCTCCCCAGCCCTCTCGGGAGGCAGGTGAGGGGTGCCAAGCTGCTTTGGGGTGAGGCCAGCACAAGCCCATTCCTCGCATTGCACCCCCTTGCAAGGGTGGGCCTGATTCTGCACCACATCTGCTGCAGAGAGCCCTGGGGGCTGTGCTGGTGGGCTAATCCCTGGGGAGACCCATGCTTTGCTTTTGCCCCCCACTATCCCGGGAGATGGGTGACAGCCTCTGGCAGCATCTGGGTGCAGGCACTGGAAGGAGGCACTGACGGCAGGACAGGGGAGGAGGAGGAAAAAGAAGAGGAGGAGGAGAAAGGAGCTGGGGAACGGCCACGGCAGCAAGGGCTGCCCCAAGCACGACGCTCTTCAAAGTTTCTCAAGAGGCCTCAGCCGCTCTTTCAAGGTTTGCATTAAATCTGTCACATTAGCGAAAATAGTGAAAATTACCCGGCTTGTGGAGGAGATGAAAGGCAGCCCCTTTCCGATCCCTCCATAAAGGAAGGGCCCCATTAACACCTAGTGAAATATTAGCCATTAATCAGGCTCCGTGCAAAATAAAACCATCCACATTTATCATTATTGGATCCTTAATGAAGTGATAATGGGAATGCTGGGGAGCTGTGATATTAATGTCTCCTAAGAGGCAAGAGCAGAGCCAAGGGCGGCAGCCAAGATTTTTAATTTACTGCCAAAAGCTCGCTCTGTTAATAACGCAGTTACTTCTCCTGGCCGTTAGCACTGTTTGGCTACGAGCAGCCTGCTTAGGAGACCAAATCGACCCCAAAGGCACCTGGGCTTTGCTCACCTGCTCTCTGCCCAGCGGCTGTGCATACTTTTCCCGACAGCTGTCCCTGTGTCCCCTGCCCACGTATGGAGATGTGGCCAGGGAGCTGTTGGCCATCTCCACCCACCTCTCTCCTTTGTGGAGACTGGCTGGCGTAGAAAGAGTTTTGCATTCTGGTAAAAAGGGAAAGGACTGGGAGTGTCAAAACCAAGCAGCTCTTATTGTCCTCACTCTTTCTGTGACTTGTCTCCTTAGGCGCAAGCACCCTGGAGCCAGGATGGTGCGGAGCTGGGCCCAGCATGGCCCGCACACTGGGATCACTCAGTGCGACCACAGCTGCACTCTGGGTTTCTTCATTTGCCTGGGTACACTCGCATGATGCTAATACCCCATCCAGGACAGTGCGGGCAAGCTGCAAAGCCCTGCTCAGCTGTGGTGACTCTCTGAAGTTCCCAATGGGAAAGTCATTGCTCCTGGCAGGCTCTGACAGCCCAGAGGCAAATCGTTACTTAGCAGGTAAGCGATGCTCTTGCATCTTTAGATGCAACTGCTATCTCACAAATCCTTGCAAAACCCGACCAGTGCGGCCCAAATGTATGCTGGCTCATGCGTGCGGTCTTCTGCTGTCAGCAAAGGGACTGCAGTTCGGAGGGAGCTGGCTTTAGGCTGGAGCAGTAACAGGCAATTATATGCTGAGCATTGTCCAGAGGAATAAACGATGCCTTGTTTGTAAGGGGTGCACACACTCCAAAACTCCTTTCCTCCCTAGGCAGAAGATGCACAAGGTCCACCCAAGCAACCCCTCAGAAATGGAGCTTTCATCTATCCAGGTAGAAGCATCAGAAAAGTGTTTCTGTAACCTGGTTGTCCTTGGTCAACCTCCCCCTGTCCTGTTTTCTCCTCATTAGAAAAGAAGGGACAAGAACAAAAACCGTATATGGAGGCCAAGCAAATGTACATGTGAAGTGCACTTCAAACAGCTCCATCCTTTCAACAAATCTTTTATTATTAGCCTTCTCTCCTCCCCAGCACAAATTCTTTTTAATCATTAGTGAAAAGCCACTGTTTAGAAAGCAAGGACACTGCTCAGGGTACATGTGGTAGGCATTTCCCAGGAGAAGCCAGCAAGTGCCAGCCCAAGGTCTCCTGAACTTGACTGCAATGCAGCGCAAGCAGCAGCTCCAAGGACTAGCACGGTGCTCAGCAATGTGGCAGGGCTGCGGGCAGAGCGCAGGGGTATGGTGGGCCTGTGACAGTGTGCCCAGGCTGGCACGCCGGACCTGCTGCTGAAGGTGCCACTGACCCTTCTGCCAGGCACCCCAGCCCGAAACCAGAGTCACTCTGGATTTCACTGGAGCAGAATTGAACAGGAAGCATTAACAACACTTTGGAGCCAGCTTTAGCCAGTTATCGTGGCTGCATCCCATACTTTTTGGCTGTATCACTGCACTTGTTAGTGGCCCCATGGTGCTGGCATGCCGGGCATGGAGGCGACCTGCCAGCGACCTGCTGGCGACCTCTGGAGAAAAACGCACTGCACAAAGCAGCTTCTCCTGCACAACCGTCACCTGACATTACAGGGGCACAGAGAGCTTTATAACACTTGGCAGGTTTTCCACAGCGGATCTCAAAGCTGTTTGCCAGTGTGAGCAAGTTCAGGCATGTTACAGAAGACCTTCAGACTCGGAGGACAAATGAGATGCGTGGATGAGTTTAAACCACTGGGGTAAGACCGCGGTTTTGAAATCCCCAGGCTTGTGCCTTGACATTACGCCTGGGCTGTGGCCCAGACAGTCCAGCTGCCAGCCTGGCATCAATACTAAGCCCCGTGACGGTCCTGCTGATATCCCTGCTTGTTAGATATTGGCTTCGAAACCAAAGCAGGAGGTGTCGCATCCTGCTCAAAAATCCACTCTCCGATCCATCTTGGAGCGGGGCGCAGAACAGAGTTCAGTGAGACACGACGACTCATGGTGTTGGCAGGACGGTGTATTAATGTCATGAGATGAGATCAACCACACGGAGTAGGTCTGTCTGTCTGGAAAGAGTCTGAGTCAAGCGTGTCCTGTTAAATTAGGGCTGGATTTTCAAAGGAGCTCAGTTCCCGCTTAGGCTCTGTAACAAACAGGCAGATATTCAAAAGGAGTCGGACGTGTTGGGTCATACTGGCTGCTGAGCTAAAGTCCTTTGAATATCCAGCCAAAACCGTCACCTTGCCTGTTGCTACAGGCAGAGCCCTTCTGAAAACCAGCCCCACCGTGGGCTCCATGTCCTGGGAAACCTGGCTCATCTCTGCTCTCCCACATATTGCACTGCAGTAGGTGACGAAACCGCGATAACCACTGCGTCCTTATACATACCAGCGAGCGGCTCCCTGTCAAAGCATGGCTCTGGCAGCTTTGCCCTTTGATCAGCTCAGCAGCATGGGTCAGGAAAGCCGAGCGTGAAGGTTTCCTTGCCTTTTCTTCTGCAGAATTAGCAGAGTTAATCAGAGCAACAGCGACTTCTGCCTCAGCGCAGAAGAAAGGTCAGTGGCTCAGGCTGGCTGCACGACTTTTCTAGGCAGTTGGAAAACAACACTGTGAAAGCTCATAGCATAGACACTGCTGGCACGGAGGCTCTCCCAACAGGGATCAATGGGGAAGATGTCCCCGCAGAGGGAAGGAAGCTGGAGGAGAAGGGCTCCACTCAGCTGGCTCACCACTGCACCTCAATCATCCCCTTCCTTATGCTGCACAATGAAGGTATACCACTCTGTGTCACTGTCACTGTGCACTGCTTTTGTGCCACGCGTCTGAGACAAAACACTGCTCTCGGCCAATGTGCTTCTTAGCCACACTGCTGGGTGTGCGTCATGCCGGGCTCGGGGTCTCTGTGTCACCGTAGGCACCCTAGTGTGGGAAGAGCTGCAGTGCACTGCCCTGGCACGTGGAGCCAGTGCTGGGTGTCCCCTTCCCACCATGTTCCCCCAGCACCTCTGTGCCTCCAGCTGGGCAGGCCTTGCTATTGCTTTTACATCCTTCAGTCACTGTAATGCACTTCTGTGAACCTGCAAAAGCCCCGTGATGAGCTGCTCTTGAGCTGGGGGCACTGGAGGTGCAACAGCCGCAGTGAGGGCTCTGCCTGGCAGCCCTACCATGGCCTCAGTTTCCCCACATCTTTTAACTATAGCTGAAGCAGTCACAAGAGAGGCAGCTCTCAGCAGAACTGTTAAATCCAGCCTCCATGTCTGTAATGTGACCGCTTACCTTCCTCTGATCCCAATTACAAGTGCTTGCTTTTGCTGTGGACATCCACTCGTGTCTAATTAGTGGATTCCTTCTGTCAAAGATATTAGCACCCTTGACAGTGAGCCCTAATTTAAGTAGTTTACATTTGTCTGCAGTGTTGATGCCTTCATTTACCCCCAGTCCTAATTAAATGCATCTGGATATCTGCAGAGGGAGCTCT
This sequence comes from Fregata magnificens, assembly GCA_013389945.1. NCBI lineage: Eukaryota > Metazoa > Chordata > Aves > Suliformes > Fregatidae > Fregata > Fregata magnificens. The sequence goes on along the minus strand of WAAD01030544.1, from coordinate 104,759 downwards.
CATGGTCTTTCCATGGCTCTAATTAAAATGGCCTGGATGTCCATGACATTGGTGCCTGTCAAGCCTGTCACCAGGAGGTGATGCCCACCCTGGAACTGGCTGAAGAACGTATAGGAGTCGTTGTTGCTGAGAAAGGCCTCCACATCGAGGCCCTCCTGCAGCGCTTCATCTACCAGCTCTGGGCTGCATAAGGCCCCTGCCGCCTCCGTCGGCCCATCCTGCCCATCCGTTCCCCCGCTGATGAAGATGATCTCACACCTCCCTGGGGGGCTGCTGACTTCTGTAGCCTGTGCCCTGTGCAGCCCCAGCCCCACGCGCAGGGCCAGCTCCTGGTTCCTCCCTCCCTTGCCGGTTCCTTGAAGTTGAACTGTGGTTTCTCCGCCGGCCAGGATGCAGACTGGTCTTTTAGGCCCTAATCCTTGCAGGGCCTGTAGAAACTCAGCAAGGTTCAAACCTGGGATCTCTAGCTCTGCTGCCAGCTGCAGGAGATTCCCCTTCACCTCGTCACTCAGGGGCCCTTCTCCGAGGCCGGCAAAGCCCAGGCAGACCAGCTGGATCAGCTGGCAGTACAGCATGGCAACGTGGCTGACTTCCCCGCAGATTGCTGTGCTCAGAATCAGAGTTGCGTAGCCCAGTCCCTCGGCTTGGCGTTTGGCCTCATCTAAAGCCAGTGTATTCGACCCAATGATGACGTTGCAAACGTGGGAGTAGTCTTCTGGAGCAGTGGGCTTGGTGGGAGAGCTGGACAGGACCATTTCCACTGACTTGGGCAGGCTGTGCAGCAGGTTGTATTTGGCAAGTATCTGAAGGCAGTCTTGGACACTGTGGGAGCTGGCAGCAGTGGGCCCACTCGCTATGATGTCCAGGGGGTCACCAATCACATCAGAAAGGATGAGACTCACCACCTACAAAAAGAAACGCCCACAGATTATTGCAGGAGGCAGAGACAGGTGACCACGCAAGAGTATAAGTGCTGCTCTGAGTTACGCTTGCGCCACCCCCACATCAAAGCAGATGGAAACGGGGCAGATCTTGGCCCATTTTTGTTTTATGGTCCCATGAGTGTCACCTTGCCCTTCTCAAGCCCACGGATCTACAATGTCCTTTGATGCTGAACCATCAGATTGGAAGATGTAACCTGCACCGCTGCGCTTGTCAGGCTGATAACCTAGTGTGGGTTCAGTGATGGCATGCACTGAGAACAGTCCCCAGGGGGCCAACGGTTGGACCCAGCCTTGAAAGCGCTGTGGTGGAGCATCAGCACATTGGAAGTGCCTGCTGAGAGTGGTGTGATGGGACAGCCGATGTTTGCCAAGTCTGAGTTCCCCCTCTTCCACCTCTGTCTCCCTGAAAGTTTGGGTCTTTGGTGAAATCTGAGCCACAGAATCCCAAAACAGTGTGCAAAGGTTGTTCACTCAGTAAGGAGAAAAACCCTGCAAGCATGCTTAGGTCGGTTGATTAAACCCCTATTTTGAGAGCAGATGGGTGACCTCTGGGCAAGCAGGGGCTTCCCCTTGGTTACCTGTGCGGGATATGCGAGCCGGGCCAGCCCTCCACCCTTCAGCAAGGACAGAGTCTTCCGGACAATGTTCAGCTCCTGTATGGCGGCTCCTCGGGAAGCCAGCATCTTTGTGAGTTTCTCCTTCTCTTCAAGGAGGATGGGAAAGATGGGAGCAGGCAGTAGGGCTGATCCACCCCCTAGGATGCAGAAGAGATGGCAAGGATATCAGGACAGCAGGAAAAGGAGGACAGGAGGAAAGCGAGGCTGTTCAATGCTTGAGCTTTTCCTCTTCCCTCACCAGTGCACAGCGGGAAGGCAGAGGTGGTTGGGAAACTATGCTAACAGCTCTGGAGAATTCAGTCGTCTTCACCAATGGGTTTTAATCACTGCTGCCCTGCGCTATCTGCAGTCAGCTACATTTCACCCGGGCAGTGTAAACCTTACCGGACCAGGGTACCACATGCCTGCAGTGTTGCAGGGATGACAGAGAAGGGCCAGCAATTACTATCCCCACTACATCAGGCTACTAGCGTATCGTCACACTGATTTTCAAGGGCTACCTGGATGGGTGAGCAGGGAGCACAGGCTCCACGACTCGCATGGCAGTCAGTGCTAAGCAGATGAAGACAGTGCCTGCTTTGTTGGCTCCGTTTATTCAGTACTGTGTAAAAACACCAGCTATGGCTGCAGCAAGATCAGAAACTGCTGAACTGCACTCATCTAGGCCTGGGAGGGAAGGAAAGGGGGAGAGAGTAACACAAAGGACAAAGCACACCCAGAGTCCAGGGTGATAGCCTCATTGATGGGAATCTTGTCTGATACAAACGGGCATTGGAAATGTGGAAAAGAAGGCCAAAAAAAAGGTTGTAGTGGAAAAGTGGAATGGATGCAAAATATAGAGTAGAAAGGAGCAAAATCTGAGCAGAGAGTGAACATGCACAGGAGTACAGCTGAAAGCTCCTGTCAAAAGGCAAAGCCTGCTCAGAGGTTTGAGACAAATCAGCATCAATAAAACATGATGAGCAAGAAAAGCAAATGCAAATGCCTGTGTTTCAGTCAATAGCCAGGGATCTAGCTGAGAGGCAGGAGCAGTTGGGGACTGGCTGCTGTGTGGGAGTGCACATGCATAGGGAGTCACAGCCACAGGGAGATCCTGTACAGGCTCCCTGAAGGGCTGAAGAGTCTCTTGGAGATCCCCATAGCCAAAGGACAGGAGGAAGCCCAGGGGAATCCCAAGCAAGCACAGCTAGATTCCAGTCGCTTGGGTGTTTGCCTAATAGCACTACTCTCCCTGCACCAGATCAGGCTCCAGCATCCACAGAGGAACAATCACTGAGCAGAGGAGACCAAGGGGTTTCTACAGAGCTGCTCCAAGCCCCTGCATGCTTTTGCCCTGTGACACCTACTCACCCAGACGAGCCCAGGCTGGGGCAACGTCATTGCATCCCTCTGATGCACAATATCCACCTTCCTTACACAGCCCTGGGTCTGGGGACAGCCTGGGGCCCTAGCAGGCAGAACCTGAGGCTGTGCAGGGCTGACCCTGCAAGGTGTGCAGCTCACTGTGTTGGAACCTGGGGGCCTCATTTCCACTGGCCGGAAAGCAGCAAAGCCCTAGGAATGGTCAGTCCCAAATTTCAGCTTACAGACTCACACCCCTGCACAAATTCGGAGCATGCAAGTCTACCAAGTGCCTGCTTCTCCAAGTCTGCATCCCCAAATGTAAGGAGGGGGCAGGAAGAAAGCGTCTCCTTGCCAAGGGGTGAGAGCAGCTGGCAGGCTGCGCCCAGACGTGCCATCTCACAGTGGTGGCACAACCGCAGGACCCAGCCTGCGCAGCTCAGCCTCTTCCCAGTGCTGGGAGATAGCATGTCCACTGCAGCAGCAGGTAGCCCCGTGCCCTCCCCTGCTGCATCCCTGGAGAAAGGCTATGTCAGCGCTGAAAGGGCCAGCACAGCACAGTGCTCCCCTGCTGCACGGCCACGTGTGGGCAGGCGGCTGGAGGGCCATCAGCAGAGCCCATTCCCTGGGATCCCCACGCTACCTGAGATGAGCACAAGGAGCAGGTCATCCACAGCCAGGCCCTCAGCCAGCTCCTGGATGGCAACTGCTCCCTTCAGAGCCTCTGGGTCTGGGAGGTTGTTCTTGGCACCTTCGATGACCTGGATTTTGCTGTGGGGCTTCAGGAGCATCTCCCTGGTGAGGTAAGAGAGGCAATCACACCACTGACATGTGCACCTGCACAGGCAGCCAGGCTGCCTCTCAGCAGGCAAATGGGCCTGGTGCACCAGAGGTACATGGCGAGTGACCAGGACAGTGAGGTGGCCTTTGCTGAGTGTCTCTTCCCCAGGGCTGGGGAGGCAGCGCATCCAGTGCAAAAGATGGGCTGTGTCACTGGTGCCATCGGGACATGATGGAGACTGAAGACCAGGGCAGTGTGGTGGACGGGGTGGGCACCAGAGTGAGGGCAGCTGGAAAGGACTGAAGGGGTTCACAGCAACATCCCACAGAGGATAAATCTGGCAGCCTACTCCCCCAAACTGTCCAGAAACAGCCCTCCCCTTACTGCATTCCTGCTTGCTGCAGGCTCTCCTGGATGCCTAGTGGCACATTGATGATCCCTCGAACGAGGTGGTCTCCCAGGATCTCTTCTGCTGCTGCGGCCATCCCCAGCACAGCTTTGCCGAAACCCACCAGGTACAGGTCCCTCTTCACTGGAAAGGCCCGGCCCTTCACCAGCAGCTGAGGGCACCCGCCTCTCTGGAGCTTCATAGCCCTCTTCAGCATTGGAGCCGGACGGACAGTGCCCACCGCGCTGCAGAAGAGGGACAGCGCGTGCTCATGGAGGGACATCCTGCACAGGGGGGCCGGGCTGAGTCAATCTGCTTGGTGGGGTGGGCTTGTACACACTCTGCCGACACTGGCAAGGCCTCTAGAGCTGGGTTAGCTGGCACTCTCCAACCTGCAAGGGAAAGTGAACGCTAGCAGAGAGACAGGGCTGTCACAGGGAGAGTAGGGAGGCCAAAACATGAGCCATGGAGCTCTAGTTCCTGTTGTCTCTAGGTAAAGGTGCCATATCAGCAGCATTTTCAAACCTCTGCCCAGGAGGGAGGGAAGGACAGTGTCACATTCAAACTACCTGTCAGCTTGTGGTTCCCCTGCAATTCCATCACCTCCCACAGGGAAGGTGAGCCCTGCCAGCCAGCTTCTCCATCACTGTAGATTTGCCACTGGCAAGCCATCATTTCTATTTGCTCAGCATTTGATGCCTTTCCAAACCGTGGAAGCTGCTCTCTGTCCTGGAGAGAGCAGGGTGTCTGGGTGGAACAGCTTTTCACTACATTAACTCCCTTCCTCGTGCTAGCCAAATGCTGATCTCATTCTCTGGCTGCGCATTGCCCCATGTGTACCAGCAGCATCACGCACGGACTTTGGAGAAACAAGACGCTTGCCGGCTGCCTGGTTTCTTGCTGCTGGTGGCCACAGAGAGACCAGTAAAGAGGTTTCCCCACCAAACAGCAAATTAACACAAGGCTTCATTTGCTTTTATTTTTCAGTTCTCTCATTTACCATTAAAATCACATTTAGAGCCCAAATAGGACTTCAGATCTGGGCAAAGTTGCCAGCTGTGTCTGTGAAAGCCCATTTGAGCTAGTCTTTACTGAGTATTACCATTATAGGCAACAGAGATGAGCGTGGACCAAAGGATCTCAACTGCTCAAGGGTAGACACTTGTCCTGACAGAGGAAAGGCAGCCCCTGTCAGAAGGCACGCATCTATTCGCTCCCAGCATTTCTCCTTCCCTCTGTTAACTGGCAGCAAGTTCACTGCTGGTTTCTCAGGATCAAAGATCCTTGTAATCTGCGTCTCTCCCACTCATGGCAATTATGGTGCAAGCAATTAAGGCAGGGTGCCAGGAGGCTGAAGCAGCTCGGGCAACGCACTCGATCACAGACCCATTCAAATTACCTGAGAGAGTTAATCCTCTCTCCAGTAAATGGATGTGTTCCGGTGTAAGGCCAGTGGCTGGCTTCTTCTGGGAGAGCTCACGAGTCCAGAGGTCTCTTTGTCCTAACACTCCCATAGCATTGCAAAGTGTTAATCATTAAGCCAGACAAGCTTTCCAACAGCTCCTCTGGGTCTAAATCTGCCTTATTTTGCTGCAAGGACCCAAAGGCTGTGTGAAAACCTCCACACAAGCACCTTCTCAGACAATGAAACTTGGGCACACTCTGAAATCTATTGGACAAGGGACTTGCAGGTAAAACTATATGGAGAATCATAGGTTTGCCAGAGGAAAAAATGATTCAATGCTTAAGAGAAACAGATTTTAAAGGCAAAACACAGGGCAGATAAACTACCTATCTACACTCCCTTTAGATATTGGTCAGGACTGGCTTTTCAATCACGAGGAGAGATAAAAGACAGGGTGTCCTGACCACTTTGTTACTAGACTCCTAAACTTCACAGCAGCTGGTGCTGCCAGCAGTTTAAACCACTGAGCTTCAGCCCTCTTACAATGAGGGCCACAGTAACTGTGCTAACACCAGTGAAGTCAGCTGTACACCTCTCAGGAACTGAGATTAGCATCTCCGTTCCCAGCAGATCTCCGATTCACCTGGCAGCACAGCGCAATCAGAGGAAGGTGTTACAAAACAGAGGTGCATCACGCCCCAGGTCGCCTCGTCTGAGCTGCAATACAGGGTTTGCAGAAGTGGTTGGAGAAAAAGGCTTAAATGGAGCCAGGGGAATTTAAGAAAATAAAGCCCCAAAGCTTTTAACAAGCTCTGTCTCTGCCTTGATGTTTCTATGCACGGCTGACCCTGAAGACCAGGGGAATTGAGCACAACCAGACCTGCAATTGCGGCTCCTGTCACATGTGCCCTCCCGGCGGCTCTGCCCAGCTCCAACTCCAGACACGACACAGCAGGCGCGAGTTGTTTAAAAGCAATCCTCTCCTACTGGAGCTGAAAAAAAAAAATGCCAGCTTAATTCATCTAGCACTTGTGTACATACTGCTAATGCTTGCTCTGGAAAGCATTTCACTACAATAGCAAGCATGTAATCTGTTTTCTGCACTCTGAACTCAGATTATATTTTAACCATTGAGGCCTGATCCAGAGTCTATTGAAGTCAGTGCACGTCTTTGCATTGCTTCTAAGGATTTTAGGGCACACCGTCTGACACTGATCTCAGTGCACAGGTGTAAGCACAGAGTAAATCCGGTGTAAAACTCCCTTGCAGTCAGAGGTTATTCAACTTTACACCAACGCAACAGAGAGCTGAATTTGGCACAGACCCATTAGCTTTGGAGGTCTCAGTGTGTAACTCTGCTCCTTGTCAGCTCTGATTAGGCACACAGGCTCACTGGAGGCTCCCCTTGGAATGGGGGTGCTGCTAATGATGCCACAAATCCATTTTTATGTAATTTATTTATACAGTCTCAGGCACTGGGTATTAAATATCATCAGGGAACAACTATAAATCAGTGCTATGAAATCCACTGTAGATATTAACAAAAAATAAAACTCCTACTCATTTTACTAGGGCTTTAAAAACAAAATCAAGATAACTGAACATCACCCCACACCAAGACATAGGCAGCCTTGGAAAGGAAAATAATCCAAATGGCAGCTCTCAGACTACCTCCATGGATGGTAGGTCTAGAAATTATGTAATTGCCAGTTAGCTGCTGTGTATGGCACGTGGGGAAATTATATCCTCATATCCCTGTGTTTTCCTCTTCCCACTGCTGGCTAGGAAGAATCTGGGCTGGGAGAAGGGGCTGATGATGTGACTCATATTGCTTCACGCACTAATCTTTGTTTCCCAGTTTCTCAGGGAAATCACATAGGGATGAATGAGCCCTCTTCTATATGGATATAAGGTGACATGCTACAGGCACTAATGGGACTCGGGTTTTACACCTTCCCTTTGCCCCTGCTTGGGGTAATTTGGATTTGGGGTATAGATAGTCTTTTGGAAAGTTTTCTAGAAGTTTGCACTAAGCTTAGGAGGAAAATGATGCTAAGAATTGCCTGTTCTGAAGAGAGCAGGAGGACTGTACGGGGTTTAGATTAATCCCCTTTAAATGAAAACTTCCTCAGCTTTCATTGATGGATAATGTTCACCATCTACATACTTGTTTGCATGCATTACCATTATAAGCTCGCTCTTCACAGGGCTCCTCCTAAGCCTGCAGAAATTTCCACTGTTAACTCTCACAACAAAAAGCAGCAAAAACCCAGCTCCTCATTTTCACCATCTCTGGGAAAGAGGGAGGGAGAGGAGCTGGACTGTGATAAAATACAGGCAAAGCACTCGTTTGCATTACCTTTCATTAACTTTTTAATTAAAGCAATTCTGCAGGCAAGGAGCCAAAATCAGAGAGAGACAGAAACAATCCAGCACTAGGGGCAGAAATGTGATAAGCTGCCAGGTAAATTGGACAGTGGCATGAGACCAAAAGCATGGACATAGGGGGGCATAGTCTGAGCCATAAGCTTGGAGTCACACTGGGGAGGAAAAGAGTGAACAAATGAGCTGGCCATGGATGTACAGTGAGAAAAATGAGCCAGCACCTTGCTCCACAGCAGGTACAGCCAGAAAAATATTCCCTTCTAGGGGCCAGTCTGCCATCACTGGGCAGATCTGAGCTATTCCAGGTGCTGTGGTTGGAAGCTTGTTCAAGGGTTTGCATCACGGGCTTGTGGTTTTCTTGAAGTTGGGGCAATACGGCTTGTTGCAGGCCAACCCAATCACACATCCCAAGTGTTTCAGGTCCTGCGAGATTGGAGGATGCTGTGTATTAATGCTACAGGATGGTTAATTTAACTGAGATTGTCAGGGGTCTAAGTTAGTTTATTTTTAATGTCATCAGGACTTCTCTGGATTTCCCCCGGTGTGGCAGTGATTGGTGGCTGGCCCACCATGTACATGGTCAACTCCAAAATCCCTGAGGGGCTTGGAAAATATTTGAGATGGCACTGGATCAAACCCCAATTGTTCGAGGGTAATTTTGAGCTCAAGCTCTAAAAGACAGATTACATCTTTGTTACAGCAGTAAACTACCAGACACAGCAAGTTTTTGCAGTGTCTCTTGCTACTTGTTTTTCTTGCTACATGACTTTCTTCTGGCCTCTTGGTACGTAAATTATCGTTAGACTCACCGAGGCTTACCGCTTCCATTTTTCATGCATTACCATGGGAGTTTACGTACGAAATACAACAGAGTGGATATTTTACTGCCTTAAACTCCCATGTTCCCACTTACTGACACATCTTTTCTATCATTTGATATATCAACTTTAATTTGCCTGGTGAGCCCTGCTCAAACTCAAACTTGCTGCTCCACATGGTCCCAAAAGCATTACGAGAAAATTTTCCAGGAGATGCACTGAACCCAGGAGAAAAACAAAGTGGTGAAGGTTTGTTCCGAGTGACTATTCTGGGAGGATTAGATGGGGGATTTTTCAAGACTAATCTCTTTAAATGAAAATTTCAGAATTTGATTAATTTTTTAATCTCACATGGATTTGCATAAAATTACCGCACTGCCTCATTTACACTCTGTAAAACAGAAAATGCCTGCAGCTAGGATGGACCAACTCATCACTGGTCAGCTATGAAGGGTCCAGTGTATGCAGTGGGTGCGCAGGGATAGGGTGAAAGGTCCTTTTGCCCCCGCTCATCGTGGTGCTCTTGCATTGGTAACTGGGAAGGAGGATGATAGCGGACAGAAGCAGTATGATGAGACCAGAGAGCTGCACTGGCAAGGGAAAAAGTAGGATGGAGTCTGAATACCTTTGTTTCAAGAATATGCTGAGCTCTGGGAAACCCAGGAGTCCTAATTTCCAATACATGGTTTTCTATATGTTTCTTGAAAAAGAAATATGTTGCTCTCACGACTGATTTACTCACCAGGAAAGTGTCAACAGGGTCTCTTTGCCTTTGACAGGGAATGTAGCCTAAGGCCAAACACAGGAAGATAAGTGTTCTGTTTGGCATTTTATATATATAGATCAGCATCATTAGTAAAAAAATTAACTGGGTTTGACATATGCATCTTACTAGTTTTTCTAGGTCACACTCCCTTCACTCCCTATATACCTTTTGGAAATGATTTTCCCATGCACTGGGGATTGCAGGGAAGAAAAATCTTTCACTAAAAAATCCTTCTGTAGCTCAACGCAGAACAGCACTACCCTGAAGCCAAGTCCATGCCAAGTCTACTTCCTTTCATGCTGTAATTTCTCAAACTCCGTATTCTGAGTCAACTTGCAATCAAAGTTGAGAGCCATTTAAAATACAGGGAAGGATCATAGTATTCTAGAGAAGATGAAAAGTTGCCAGCCTTGAGGACTAGAATAATGGAAAGGGGTCGAAATTCAGTACTGCAAAATACAAGGTCATGCTCTTTGGGATTAATAGTAAAAAATTATGAGCTCCTCAGTTGGAAATAACGTAAGAGGACAAAGAACCAGGAATATTAATCAGTCACAGGATGACAATTATGGCTGCCCTCTAGGCTGAGACAAGAGGCTATGGGGAAAGCGGAAAGTGGCAGATGTAATCTACCCTGACTTTAGTGAGGTTTTTGACACCATTCTCACGAGCACGCTGAAGAAGTGTGGGCTGGGCAAACGCACAGTTAGACTCGCTGAAAAACAGCTTGACCACTAGGCTCAGAGGGTAGAAATCAGTGGCTCGGGGTGCAGCTGACAGCTGGTAATTGACAGGGACTCTGTTGGGGTTTGTGTCACCCTACAGCTTCATTAGTGACCTGGAGGGTAGCGCAGAGTGCCTAATTTGGGGGAAGTGCTGACGGAGCCACCTTCCAGAGGAACTGTGATGATAAACTCAAGGTCAGGGCCAACAGAACAGAAACCTCATGATGCTCAGCAAGTGTGAAGTTTTGCTGCTGGGGCAGGATCCCCATGCTTCAGGGCAGGCTGGCAACCAAGTGGCACAACCAACTAAGGAGCAACCTAATAGCAGCTACAACTGCTTGAAGAGTGGTTATAAAGACAGCAGAGATGAACCCTTCTTGGTAGTGGCAGAAAGTATAAGAAGGAGCAATGGCCACAATTTGCAAGTCAGGACATTCACGTTGGACGTTAGCAAAAAGTTCTTTATAGAGAGGGTCGCACAGCACTGACTGGATCAGGCCACTCAGAGAAGCTGTGGTCTCCATGCTAGGTAGTTTTCAGCATTTGGCTAGACAAAGCCACAGCCAAGCTGATCTTGTATGGTGATAGTCCTGCACTGAGCAGGAGGGTGGAGCAGGCAGCTCCAGAGGCCCTTTCTCCCCACACTTCTGTGATTCCATGTTGTAACAGCAGGGACAGGGTTCAATGCTCCAGAGCGTCACGCTTAGTTTCAAGAGCCCATAAAGAGATGCCATGTTGTAGGATACAAGTCCCCCACACAAGCCTTCAGTCATAACCGTTACCCACTGAGAATCATCACTCCCAGCAGAGTCCAACAGAAATATATTCACCTGAGCAGTGTTGTTTCCAGAAGCATCTATCTGAAATTCATGTCCACCCATCTGAGCAAGCACGGATCTGTCTGTATTGTGCAGGTTACGGTGGTATCTAACGTAGAAATGCATAGGTAGAATGACTGCATTTGATCAATATTACTCAAGCAGCAATTAAACATTTTTTTCCATTAACTAGTTTTGCAGGGGCATTATCCATAATTCCTACTTAATGTGACATTTTGCTAGGAGATCCAATTATCCTGCCAGATAAATTCCAACTTGATATAAACTGACAAAGTTCCAATGGTTAGGAAGAAATGCAGAAGAAAGAATAAAAAGGGAGTGACAAAATATCAAATCAACAACCCACGGTGTTATACAACTCTAAAACTTAGCTAAGTATTGTAGGTGCTTTGAAGTAAATTGTCTTATGATAGTATTGGTGAGTCACCTTCAGGGCCCACATGAGATAATCCAGGCTTCAATTGTGCAATTTACAGTGTACAAGAGGCATGCTGTTCTGCGCTTCTCTAAAATCTCTCATCACACAAGAACCAGTTGTAGGTTTTGAACTGACCTGCAATGGGGTAGCTGACCCTGACACCCTCACAAGTAATGAAGGCATCTTTTGTTGAGTCTCCCTAGACTCCTGTGTGAAAATCTTGTCTCTGTTTCAAAGTAAAAATCGGTGAATCATTCTGACGAGCCAATCCCATCACAGCATGAAAGGGTGAATCGGGTTAGATGTCTAAACCTGTAACGGTGAACTCTAGTAAGCAAACAGTAAGAGCAAGTAATCTCAGAAAAGACTTTTGTTTCACTAAATCATATATGCACATAAAATAACTAAGCATGTTTGAATGACGTGCAAGGAGACCTTTGACAATAGTTCCCAGACTTACTGTTGTTTGACCACAGGAGGGCAATATTATTCTAAAAGCAAAATCAAAATCTATTCTGGAGACTATGAAAGGAAAATGCAATTAATGTTTACGAAGGCACCTACGGGTTTTTTTTCTTTTGATTCTGAGTTTCTGGGGGACCGAAATGACAAAAGATCTGGTGTTCTTCCAAAATTAAAATAGTGGGGTGCTAGAAATCTTCACGGGGTGGGAGATTGTCACAGCTACCGTTATACTCCAGGAATAATAAATAATGTTTAAGGTATGAGATGTACAAAAACACAGAGCCTGACATCAACATTCATGACAGAAAAAAATAACAGTTCCAAAGGGTCTCTATTGGAGCACCAGCCTCAAAAGCCAAAGCATCTTTCTCAAAGGTTAAGTGTGCGCCGCTCATCTTTATCTGACCTCTTATGTGCTGTAACACTGTAGTGCTATAGCTGTTGTGTTTCTGTAGTACTGCTCAGAGGCCAGTTTTAGAAAAATAAAAACATCTGGGAAATAAAAATGTGCAGTAATAGAACTGAAAGGAGAAAAAAGAGAAAGTGATCATTGTGCATTGCAAAGGAGGGGGCTCTAACCCCGGCCTCGCAGTGGGTACGGACACATGCGAGAACGAGCCCCTGTCGGCACGGAGCTGCGCTCTGGGCTGCCCCGAGCAGACCCCCTGGGAAGGGACCTCCCCGCCTTCTCAGGGCAGGGCCCCGACGGCAGCCCCGAGAGGCCGGCGCAGGCCGCGGCGCAGGCCACGCGCCCCCCAAATCCTGCCTTCTCGCTAGTTACCACACGAAAGGCGGAAAAATACGTTAAAATCCCTATCGGGCATATGACGCACAGCCTCAAGCTCGCCCGGGAGTCCCTGGACGCCTCCGCAGCCCGCAGGCCCGGCGGCGGGAGCGGCTTCACCTCACGCCCCCCGAGAGACGCGGGACGGCTCCGGCCCTGCGCGACACCGGAAGTGACCCCCCCCAGCGGCGCGAAGCCGTTGCCCGCTTTACGGGATGAC
>WAAD01030544.1:64440-91433 GCA_013389945.1 Fregata magnificens | reverse complement strand
CGGCTCCCCTCAGCGCCGCCGCCGCCCTCGGCGCGGCCCGGCCCGGCGGCGGGATGAAGCTGACGGACAACGTGCTGCGGAGCTTCCGCGTGGCCAAGGTCTTCCGCGAGAACTCGGACAAGATCAACTGCTTCGACTTTAGCCCCAACGGCGAGACCGTCATCTCCAGCAGCGACGACGACTCCATCGTTCTCTACGACTGCCAGGAGGGCAAGTGAGTGCGGGGACCCGGCCTGGCCCGCCCCTCCGCCGGGCCGGGGGAGGGGGGGGCCTGCCTTCGGGAGGGCTGAGGAGTTTCTGGGGCGGGGTGGGGCTGTGAGGGGCGCCGGTTTGGCTGCTGCCCATTGCAGCGTTCGGAGAGAAACTGTGCCCGGCTCCGCACCGGTGCGACTGCGCTGAGGAGGTGGCAGGTCTGTCCGCAGGCTGGTAAGCTTTAGCTTTTCTTTTGCTGGTTTTAGCGTAGGCTTGTAAGTGGAACTGCAACGATGTCTGACGCGGGGGGGTATTATAAACGGTTAAAGTGGGGCGCAGAGGTGGGAGCAGTATGATTTTGTCTGCACTAGGGACGTCTCTGTTTGTTATCTCTCGTAGGCTGGAGCCAGCGATGGTAATTTCCCAAGTCTGAGAGAGTTTACTGCTGTGAGAACTAAATAGTTGTTAAGCTTACGGGATTGAGTCTGGTCACATTTCCAGGCCTCGGGATTCTTACAGATATGCAAACTGACTTCTCAAGCTTCTCTGGGCTTAAGTCTCGCTAATTAAAATAGAAGCCATTGCTGTGAGCAGTGTACAGATGTGCCATTTTAAACAACCTAATTTGAGCGTAACGTCTTGGATAAATGCATTAAGCCAAAAGGTGAAGATGGTGTGGTGTGTGTTTACTGTAACTTCTAAAAACTTGATGGTGTTTTCCTTAAGACCTAGTTCCTAAGTGGTTTCTGGGAACGTTGCAGATAAAGGTGGTCCTCTGTGCTTTAAATTCTTTTCTCTAGTTGCGTCTGTAAAGCACAGTTAAAATACATGTGTGATTTGCATGCGTCTTCAAACGTTGTCTTAATTTATATTTAATCAATCAAGGTGTTTATTGATTTCTGTTACTTAAGATTAATAAATTAAGGTGTGTGTGTTTCTCACTGAACAGAGCTATCAGGTTTATCTTTCTTCTTTCATTGATCACACGATGCTCATCCAGAAATTTGCACAGCACTTGAGATATGCTGCTCTTGTTCAGAGGATAAGAATGTGCAAATAAGACCACCAGTAACACTTGCAGTTGATGTCTTGGAATGTACACAAAAGGCACTTGTGTTCTATGAGAGTTGGCACAAATTGAACCAAATGATGTCATTATTCCATTAAAATCTTTCTTAGTTGGTAGAAGTATGCATTTGGCTGCTTTAAATTGTTTTAAATTTTAAGTTTTAATTTTCATGTGCTTCTTGGTGTAGAGATGTCATTCGGATGTGATTCCCCCCCCCACCCCCCCCCCACCCAGTCAAGACCAGAGAGCATCATGTACATATAGAAAGTGAAAGAAAAATGAGCATGTGTGTTGTAGGAGAGAGAATAAAAGGGGCAGGGTAATGCAGGAATAAAAAAGAAATGGCTTGGGAGTACCAGGGGGTAGATGTGTCAGTGTTGTCTGTATTTTCTAGTAAACCTAATCCTCCTGCTTTTTCAAGCAGACCAAGACATCATACTTGCTGTGTTTGAAAGATTGCATCCTGCGTATTCTCTTAATTTTGCAGACCACTTATTATATGTTATTTTACACTTCCATTTAGTTTGCTTGCTTTACATGTTAAAGTTGTTGGTGTTTCCCATCTGATAGAGTGAACTCTTATTTGAAATTATTTAATTTCTATTTATGTAAGAATAGGTAACTTTATACGTATGGTGTCTGCCATGGATTGTATTCTAGATCCTAATTATATACAATAGTGGAAGGGCTGAGTGATGTTAATGCAGATGGTATTGATTGCTCTTCCCCTTTCAAACTTGTAAAGAATAGTTCGATGGGTTGGGAGGCATTTGGTCATTTCATCCTTATCTCCATCTAGTCCTGATGTATGCTTTACAGTCAGAGGGTTTGCTTTAATTAAGTTAAATGTAGAAGATGGATGGTTGTCTGCTGCAGTGCTACAGGGCAATGAGAGCAGTTTCATCAAGGTAACCCGTGTTTCAGGATGCATTTCTCTAGTGGTTATAAAATTAATTTGAAAGTTTCTCATGCGCTATCAATTGACTTAAAAGTGTAAGTGTGATTTTTAGAGGTACCTAGGGATGCAGGACACACTTTTCTCTTACCTGGAAAGTTCTAGCTTTGTCACTAGAGATTCATGTGGAGATGAAAAATCAAATCTGTGAATGACAACATGGAATTTGGCAGTTTCAGGCCAACAGTTTATTTTTTTTCTTAAACCACCATTTCAAGGGCCTGGAACTCTCACCTTCTTGTGTATGTCATTGCTAAGGAATATAACGGCCAGGATATAATGGTCAGGATATAATGGTCAGGAGGAAACGCCCTGCTTGCTGGTATAAGATACCGTACTTCATCAAATGGCCTGAATGTTAAAACTTTTCCCCATGTAAAAGTGGCAAAATTTGTGGTTTTTTTTTTTACCCTGTTAATGAGCAGTTCTGCTGGTAGAATTAAAATGCAGCTGTGTTTGGTTATACTCTAGGTACACCTTCACCTGGTTTGCTTTGTTTTGCCATACCAAAGTGAGCCATACAGCTATGAGAGTCATTACCAGTATGACCAAGCCCCATCTCAGTGAACTTCAGTTTCTAAAAGTGTCAGAACAGTTTAAACAGTCATGTGTAGCCAAGGGCTGACAGGACAAGATTCTCTCCTTGAAACACAGATACCCTTATCATGTATATTCTGAGCTTAGGCAACAAGCTTGAAAAATTTGTTCTGCTTCTTCATGAGCATCCAATAATTTTGGACCTGAGATTCCACTTCTATTTCAAAATGTGTAAACAACGAAATTGTTATTATTATTTTTTTAACCTGTTCTGCATCACCAAATACCTCCACAATAGGCTGGCTCAAGAGCATAACCAAGAGGCTTACCTGTGTCTGTTGGGGCTTAAGAATGAACTCTGAAAACTTTTAGAATGGAGTTGTGTGTTGGGATGTACAGCAGTCCTTGAGGCTCAGAACAGGAGGCTCGTGGCTGCAAATTTGTAACCCTGGTATGATATAATGGTGGTCTAGCAAAGGTTCAACTTTTATTTTAGTATATACCAATGGTGTATTATTTATACAAATAAAGAGGCGATGATCTGGACCCCTGCTTAGCTGTGGTGTTTACTAGACGTATCAGTGAGCCTAGTTTTGGATGATGGATTTACCTGCAGTAGTAGTGATTCAAACCAAGGCACAGATATTATTAAAAACATCGCCTGTGTTTTGTTTCATCTTTATAGCAGACTTGACTGTGATCTTGTAAAGCATTTTTCTTTGGCAATATTGCTTGATTTGCAAGTGGGCTGGATAGATTAACCTTAAACTTGAAATTATGTTTAGTGATTATGATTTGTTTAAAAAAATATGTAAAACTTTGTTTTCTTGTTTGTGTTTTTAAATAGTCGATTGGGAACAAGTCTTGTGTGAAGTGACATGCTTCTGCTTGTATCAGCTTATGTGAAAACTTCACCTTTCTTAAAACACAGAAGTACTTTCTCTCGTTTTTGGTAAACGTGCTTTTGTCCATCTGTCAATCTTTATTGTCTCTGTGTATATTCTTTGGTGTATATTCTTTTATTCTGAATAGAACTTCTAAGCTTTAAACTTTTCATAGATAAGGAAGGGCCAGACTAGGTATGAGAGTCTTTAGTATGATTTGCGTTTTTTGGGTTTTGGTGGGTTTTGGTTTGTTCTTTTTCAATTTGGTCACTAGCATAGCTGAGGTTACTACAGAGAGCAGTATGTGGAAGTAAATCAGACACATCGTTACAGAATTTTGGTGTCTAAATTTACATTTACATTTTACATCTACATTTACATTTGATATTTTAAATAGGCTGTTCTCAATTTGTAGCATGTTTGCATCTGAAAAGTTGATGTAAAAGTCTGCTGGAGGAATTGAGGAAGAATCTGTTGAGATTTGGTCTAAGTGGTACAGGTGGTGTATGGGTTTTAATTACGCACACTGTATTGGCTTTCAGTTAATGGAAGCTTGTCCCCAGCAAGTTCGTTTGAAGTCAAAGCCCTATGGCTTCTGCTGTTTGAGAATTAATCTTTAAGAATGAATGTCTATTTTTGTTCTGATATGATAAGTCTTCACCTTCAACCAAGAGCATGCTTTTTGGTTTGGGTGTGTCAACTTGAGGCTAATGAAAACAAGGAAAAAGTTGAGCATTTTAGAAATACCTTGTCTGAGAGCGTACTTTGACAAACTCTTCTTTTGGCAGCAGTATTGGTTTAAACCGCTCCTGCTGTTTGTTTCCATTCCCATGCTGTCGTCCTTGGTTTGTGTTGGTAAAATATTTTGTGGGCCTGTGTAATAACCAGTTATGAATTTCTGGATTAAAAATAACTCCCGGAAGAGGCTGTATTATTTCTGATGTTGATCGGTATCCCTGCTGGTTGACTGCCCAGCTTTGAAACCACTGTGCTACCTCAGTTGAGGAAGAAAGGGGAAGGAAGGTGGTGGAGACCTTGCACTGCTTAAACAGATGCTGCTGCAAGTTACAATTATTAACCAGCTTTACTTTGCAGTTTAAATTTCTAGTACTGCAATACATCACTCGCTTACCAGACCCCTAAAAATCCAGTTCTGTGTGTTGCCTTCACTCTCACTAGAATGTCTTTAATTCTGTTGCAAACTGTTACATTTGAGTTTCATGCTTTAAGATTGCATATAATTCTCCGGTAGTTCAAGAGTCCCTGTGTTACCACTGCTTTTTTTTAGACTACTGGTATATATATGTGTTTTTGTTAATACTGAGAAGCCCTATTCTGAATGAGACACCCTGTTCTAGGTTTTGAAGTAACATAGAACAAAACCCCAAATTATTCTCAACCTAAAATAAGCAGCAGATGAATTAGAGATTTGGATGGGCAAGGGAACGATGAGACAGTGCCGCCTGACATTAAGGGCTCATTATGCTAGCTCCTTGTATTCTTTTTACAGTAGACATCATGGGAAAAAGAATTTTTGGAGGAGACAAGTGTGTTTTGCAGGTGTTACAGGGAACTTCTTAAGCCTAGGGATGGTCTTGGAGAAAGCACCAAGGTGCATGTATGAAAATCAAATACAAATGCTTTTCTTTCTTTGTATAAAAACATCTGACTACTTGAAACAATCTTGTAATATCTCAATGAAAACAGACCTTGTTAATGTAGTGAGTTTCAGTTTGAGCTTTTTGTTGCAGTGAGTGCAATTATTTCTGCTTCCTTCTGACAGACCAAAGAGAACGCTGTACAGTAAGAAGTATGGGGTGGACCTCATCAGATACACACATGCTGCCAACACTGTTGTGTACAGCTCCAACAAAATAGATGGTAAGTGATCCACTGGAGTTGAGAATATTTAATCTCCATACACTTAAAACTATATGCCTGGATAAATAGCTCTAAAGAGCTGGGAGAAAATTATAGCAACTTTTCGGTGATAAACACGCTGTCAGAGACAGAGGAATTAATGTTCAACTCTAATGCATAACTTGGTGATACTCCCTCGAGCATGCTGATCTGAATTTTGTTTGTTGCTGCAATAACTAAGGGATTAAACATTGTTAGTGTGATAAAAGTTCGGTTCTTGATTCTGCTGTTCACTTTGCTGTTTGATACCAGTGGCGTCAGCCTCCATGCCTTAATTTCTTATGCATGAAATGAGGTAGAAGGAGCATGTGGCCAGAAGGTGGGCTAAACGCCGTAACTCTGTCTGATACACTCACAAGTCAGCTGCAAAGGAAGGGAATGTTTTTCCATTCTCCATATGCAGCAGGGAGGGCAGGAAGTTCAGGTAACTCAGCAGATCATCAGCCAAGCCTGGAGGAGGTCAAAGAGCTCTTCTGAGACTAGCTTTGCTTCTGTTAATCTGTTTTTTTCATGTAATAGGCAAAAAACCCATTTTCATGCCATTTTTCCACAGTCAGTGTCTGCGATAGCTACAGTCTGTAAATCGGTGACAATGAAGGGCTTCTAGAGCTTTGTGACAGGCTCTCTGTTAATGTATTTGAGTTTAATTTAAAATTCAAATTTAAGAACTGGCACAGATAGGTACATTAATTCTTCTATCAGGCAATACTTCCTAAGGTGGGAAACAGCTAGTGTTAATTTCAAATTTTGTCTCAATTTTTTTTGTTGTAGTCAGTGTCTGAGAGTTTTTCAGTGAACAAGTTTCTTAGCACAGCACTTTATACATGGATTTTAACATTGTATTTGTAAACCCATAATAATTCCTGGAATAGTGGTTTTGTTTTGGTTTTTCCTTTGCAGAGATGGGGCTTAACAGTAGCGATACTGGTGCCTTGTGGTGTGTGCTAGGTTACTTAAGGAATTTAAAAGAGTATGAATTTAGAGCAGATGGAAGTTAAGAGTTAGGAATTTAGGTTAAACTAGAACAAGCTGGGCCTGAAACTAGAGAAACAAGGAAGTTTCCAACAGAATTGGATCTAATGGTGTAAAAGGATTAAAAGTGTGACGGGAAGCACTTGCCTTTTTAGTCTGTTTCACAGTCTACTTTTTTTAATTAAGTTATTACTTTGTTATGTCACATTTCTGACTTGGCTGTTATTTAATTTACAATTAATTAACAATTTAATGAAGTATTTTTAATGCCATTTGGAGTTATGAGTTTTTATTTATAAGCACTGGTAAGCCTTTGAGGAACCAAAACTTAAGAGTCTGCATCCTGCAGGGTAGCACTATGATAAATACTTAATTAGAAGAAAAGAAAAAGATAGAATATGAAAGTATTTGTTGCTGTTATGAACCGTAAGCCTAATAAAACCAGCAGTGTGTTTTGTAGGGGTCCAGATACTTTGTAGTCCCTAATGCATGCAGTCTTATGCAAGGTGCCTTGTATTTAACCTGTTAACACAATTATTGGGAGGGAAGATTAACCCAGGGACATGTTATAGGAGTGCTGGTGCTTGCTCCCAAGCATTTTGTGTTTTGGAGTTGCTACCAATCCACTTACTTCTGAAGATTTCCTCAAGACCTTTGAACCTAGTTCCTCTTGCCTGATTCCAGGCTGAGGTAGTAGTTTGTACAGTTTGAGGGTCTATGATACCACCCGGTACAGGAGATAACTGTACAGGCCACTGCCTTGCCTGGGACAGAGTGCTGCCGACAAAAAGGATCACAAAGGATCACAGTTCCCCAGTGCTTCCTCTTTAGCAAAGGAAGATGAAATGCTGCATGGATACTTCAGAAATCAGGTAACGACAGTTCTTGCGGGAAAAATGAGAGATGTGTCTTAACAGCATGCTTGAAGCATATCGGTTCTAGCCATGATGGGATGTGACACTGGTGTTGGGGATCTATGTTTTGGATAGTCACCTCAGGTCACTTAGAGCCTTTCAGAATGATGTGTCACCAGCATCATGTTTCCAGCTTGATCAGTCAGCTTTAGTTTTCTTGTCAAATACCGGAGGGTGGTCTAGAACTCTGATCTCAGCTTGATGTGAAACCTCAGGCAAAAATGGTAACTTGATAATTTTTTCACAGAAGGTAAATTTTGCTGAATGAGCCTTTCAAAAAGCTCTGAACACAGTAGCCCTTATGAGTGTTAAAATGCTCTGTCCATATTGCATCCTGTTGGCTCTTGTTCTTCCGAGTCAAAAGCAAAAATGTCCTTTTCCCTCAGTTTATCTTTGGAGCCTCAGCAGGACTTGTTGCAACAGTACGGAGTCTCTTGGCACTGTATGGTGCAGGTACATAATGCCAATCTCTTCCATCCAGCAATAGCTTAAACTAGTGTCCTCTGACTAGTGTGAGAAGGGATTTTGCTGATGCTGCTTTCAGATATCAGAGGTTTAACTTGTGCTCTTCACGTTTCATTGCTCAGGTGGATGTGCACATAAAGATAGAAGGTGGTTTCTGTGCTTTAATAATTGTTTCCTCTTATAAGGATTTCTTTTAATCTTGGGAGAAAGTCTTAACAGCATCTTTCAAAATTCTGGGCTACTCTTGGTGTGTTCATCTATACTCAGAATAAAATTACCACTTGAAATGTTGTGGTGCTGCTCGGATTTATTCAATATATTTTTAAGGTTGCTTTAAGTGGATGAAGCTTTAGATTACTAACCTGTCATCTTCTCAAAGCTTAACTGCTCAAAGTGCAGAGAATGTGTGAAGCTGTTGATTGTCAGATTAAAAAAAAGAGGAGAGATTTGCTACTTTTTAATGGTCTTGTCCTGGCTTTGAAGTTCATATTTTTATCTCCTCTATGGCTAAATGCTAGAATACACACATTTCCTATGCTTACTGTTTAGTTTGAGACATATTTGCTGGGTGCATACATAGGTAAGACAGCAAGATTCATGCTGTATAGCAAAAAAAAAAAAAGTGGTAGTATCAACTTTGTAAATTTGATACTCTCAATTTTGTGAGAATGATGGAATAAAACCTACTGGTACTTTAAATTTTAGCAACTTCGAAATTAACTTGCATAAATCACGTGACCATTTGCCTTTAAGATGTAATATGACTTCAGACTGTGGGAAGTATCTTTCCTGGTGCTTGATTTCCAGTTATGCCTTGGAAACCAAGTTGCTTTATGTCTGTTTCTAACTTAATTGTGTTTCAAAGTCTGAGTTCAAGTCAAATGACCAGACTTACTGTGGCAAGATTGCTGTTGCTGTGGGGAGGAAGTTTGTGTGACCGCTTTTAGATAACATTGTGTTTATGGTATAATAAAGCTTATGGTTTGTTTATGTTTTCAGATACAATCCGATACCTCTCCCTGCATGACAACAAATACATTCGGTATTTCCCAGGGCATACAAAAAGGTAAGATGTGGCTTGGGGACAGTACAGGAAAGATTGAAATAATGATTGTAGTGAGCTTGAGTTATGTTATATTCAGTTCACTCTGGTTTTCACTTTGTAGAACTGTTCATGGCAATTATGAGCTTATACACATCTGTTGGGGTAGGACACGCTGCTTCTGTGTGTCTCTGATGCATGTGATCTTCTCTGTTGCAGAGTGGTTGCTCTTTCAATGTCTCCAGTGGATGATACTTTTATTTCTGGATCCCTGGATAAAACTATTCGACTTTGGGATCTCCGCTCTCCAAATTGCCAGGTAGGATATCAAATTCATGTGCGTAGTGTGTTGCATTTTCAGTTAGAAGGATGAAAAATGGATGCATGCTTGTTATAAAATAAAAATACTGCCAGAAATATATGCTGCTGATTTAATGTTGACACCTTCCTGGAATGTTGAAGGAGCCTTGATCACAAATCTCTGTGTATGTACGTCGCATTGTGTAACACCGCTCACTTTCACCTATGTCTCTGCTGGAGAGGTGCTGGGAAGAGCAAGAAATAACACCCACAGCTGATGAAACAAGAGAAAAGCTGGGTGTCATCAGCTTGTTCATCAGGCTGCTACCCCATGCAGAGAGTGTTCTGTCTTAGCCGACATCTCTCCTGGATTGGAAATGGCAGAGAAGGGATATCGAGAGATACATTTTATCTCCATGTTTGTAGTGTGTTTGTGTTCAAAATTGATGCCTTGATGCAATTAAATTTGATGAAGAAACTGATGATATAAAGTAATGCAGCAGCCGTATGGTCTAACCCCCTCCTTGCATCACCTTTGTTGATCAGACCTGTTTGTGAGCAGATGTAACTTCCTAGCAAGGCAAACCCTATTTGTTTTTATTTATTTATTTTGCTGGAATAGTTTACTGTACTTTTTTTAGTGGAAGCAGGCTTGTGTGGGCTGAGAAAAGTGCCAGAGCTGGCAGCAGGGGCAGGAATGAAAGACTAGGAGTAGAATCTCCACCTTTTATTGTTGATGAGCTGTTTTGTCCCTATATCTGGACACGTAGTGTTGTGCTCTCATATTTTCCCATCTCACTGGCAACATTTTGCTTATGAGAGAGGGCTATTTACTTATTCCAGATGATGTAACTGTAAATGCAAAAGGAAGAAAAGGTTACGTTTCTTACAAAATGGTTTCACCTGTCTTAAAACCAAGCTTTTTCTGACAAGAAATCTTAATTTTGCGTTTCTCTGGGAGTATGCTTTTAATGCCAGAGTGTAAGTTTCCCTTGGGATGAATATCAATCTCAAAGTTGCTACAGATGAGATAGGGTTGTAAATTCAGTAGCATTTCTGTGATTTATGCTAATGCCTGAAATTGTAAGAATGGTAAAACTAGGACTTGTAAGTGGAAGCTGCATCCATCAAAGTTTGGGAAACAGGCTGAGGAAGTGTTATGTGTAATTTTCAATTTGCCCATGAGATGGCAGCTGTAGTGCCTAGAAATATTATTGGGAAACCAGACATGTCCCCCTTGCGAGGGCCCTGAGTATTGGGTAGCTTACTGCCTAGCCTTCAGACATCACAGGGAAAACTGACCTAAATTGGAAAGAGGGAAGTAGTAAAGTCTCTAGACTTCTCCAGAGAAGAATGGTATTTCAGAAATGCGGAAACTTCTTCAATGTATTGCTGATTTAATCAAAGATGTGTTCTTATTTATATGCATACAGTTACATAAAGACATTTGACTAACACGCACAGACCTGCCAGTCAGGATACAGCAAATTATATATCTTGTTGGCTTTTACCGAATTTTCTTAAGTCTTTTCTACTATGCGAGTTAAGGAAAAGTTAACATTAAAAATAGGCACTGATAGTAATCTGTCAATTTTAATATGTAAGGTCTGTTGGCTTCCAGAAGGTATGAGTTTTCATTAAAGAGGCATGGAAAGTTCAGCAGTCATGTTCACTGGAGCTGTTTCTACTTGCTTTCAAAATATGTTCCGCCCCCCCACCCCCCCCCCCCCTCACAGCCGTAATTGGTAGAGTTGCTATCAATCTCAGCAGCAGTGTTTTGTGGCACTATCTGGTATGGTTATTAATACAGCCACATCATCCTCCCTTGTCTGGGTACTTTTTGAGTGGGTGACAGCTTGAATGAGGTCTTGATTTGTTCTGATGTAAACTTTGTCATTGCAGCAAACTGAAAGCTCCATACGATGACCTGAAGTAGTCAGAGTTGCTTTTGAGAAGCTGAGTTCTGAATCTGTGTAAAACCTCAGTATTTACAATTGAATTCAGTTGTTCCACCCATAGGCTGCTGTCCTGCTCACAGTGGGCTCAAAGGGTGATGGTAGAAACATGAGCATTGGTTTTGCAAAATAACTTGGACTTCTTCTATTTTCTAGGGTTTAATGCATCTCCAGGGGAAGCCTGTGTGTTCTTTTGACCCAGAAGGGTTGATTTTTGCTGCTGGAGTCAATTCTGAAATGGTGAAGCTGTATGATCTCCGTTCTTTTGACAAGGTGAGCTACCCTAACTTCACGTCTCACGCTTTTTAGCTTGCAAGAAGTAGCCTAAACTCAGTGCTCAGAGGCTGGGTTTGTTTACTCCAGCTTACTGTCTGGGGTGCCTACTTGGCACCTCGAGAATTTTCGGTAAGTAAACCTCTCACAGAGAGGGGTATGTGCTGTCACCAGCTCCTGAAATCCACTCTTGAACCAATGTTAAAGTTTACTTCTGCTAACTCTAACCTGTTCCAAACTCCTGTTTAGGCTTTTTGTTGTTGTTGGGTTTTGGTGTTTTGTTTGGTTTTTTTTTTTTTGCCTTGCTGGTTATTCTGGAAGAATGCTGGCAAAGGTGGAGCTGGGATTGTCAGAAAGAATGGAAATTTCAAATGAAACTGTAATTGGGTGGGCAGATGACCTGGCTAAGCACTGAGCATAGTTAGTTCCATGGTTTTCAAAAAGTCAGATGACAATAACGCTGGCTCAGGCTCTTTCTCTAACTTCAACTAGCAGCCTTGTTTGAAAACTTCATCCTACCTTAAATTAATTTCTGCTGTTGAATGTGGTAGAATATGGGACTATTGGGTATTGAAACACCCTACTGTGGCTCTTTTTTGCTATGGAAGCTATGGATTCGTACTTCTTTGAAACTTACACATGCAGTGACGTGCTTTTGCCATGACGCTTTCCTTTGGTGTCTTAGGACTAAAGATTTCTTTTGAAAAATGTTAAACTTTTTCCTGAGCTAAGCTTAAAAGCAGACTCTTGTTAGCAGCAATGCATACAGAGTCTACATCATATTTCCCATTTTTTTCTTTGAAGGGGCCATTTGCTACGTTTAAGATGCAGTATGATCGAACATGTGAGTGGACAGGCCTGAAGTTCAGTAACGATGGCAAACTCATCCTCATATCAACTAATGGAGGGTTCATTCGACTGATTGATGCCTTTAAAGGAGCTGTCCTGCATACGTTTGGGGTGAGCATGTTACCTGTGTTACCTGCTTGAAACTTGGTGTTAGTTTTGGGAGCAGGTGCCCTTTGTTTGCGAGATTACTGTGGACACACTCTCTACTGCATACTCTTCTGTTTTGTGCCATAGGGTTATAACAACAGTAAGGCTGTCACGCTGGAGGCATCATTCACACCAGACTCTCAGTTCATCATGATAGGTAAGATAATTCTTGAAAGAATGTCAGTGCTCTGAAATTAGGTGTGTTATGTAGGACTAAAGTTGTGTCTGTGTTGGGAAGCAGAATGTATTTAAATAATACAATGCAGCTGTAAGCTTTCTTTGCATTGACAGTTTTCTGTTTTGTTAGTTTACTCAGCATTTTCTAGACTGAAATGTAAATGAGCCTGCAAGCAGGCTTTTATTTTTTCCTTTATATATGAACACTATTCCAAAAAAAAGATAAGAAACTGGCAAACTGTTGTAATGTGTGGAGATCTGTCACATAATTCATGTCAACGATCCTCACCCTGTGGCTGGGATGCACTCATGTGCTGCCTCTGAAAGTGTTTCAGGGCTGTGTGTTGTGGCCTGCTCTCCATTACCTGATGAACAAAGCACCTGTCTGTGCTTGGGTGATCAGTTTCATAGCCTGGTGTGTTTGTACATCTGCCAGGGACATTTCTGTGCTGGCGACGTGCTGGGGCAGCTGCATTTTGTTCATGTGGCTCTTGTAAATCACCATGTCTGTGGAACAAGCTCTGCTTAACCTTGCTGGCCCCCAGCATGATTCCTCTGGCCCAGGCCCCTTCCTCACCCCCTGCAGGAGGGACTTTTGAGTGAAGTGGGTGGCAAAAAGCAGTTGCAGCTCCTTTTAAGCCTGGTGCTGCAGGTTGGGCACCCCAAGGTAAGCGCTTCAGTCACTCTGCTACACTCTGCTGACCAACAGGACCCATGAACACAAGTCAGACGCATTTGTGTGGTGCTGCCCTCTCCTAGCACTTTCTTTTTGTTCTTATTTATATGACTGGTATGTCAAATATGTTTAACTTTGTGGTAATTGGTATCCTGATCCTCATTTTTCCTGGATGAGTGATGGTCTTGGCAAAACTTTTTTTTTTTGTTCTGGCTGAGAACTTCCTGATTGCAGAGAAGGCGGGGGGTGGGGTGGGGTGGGGTTCTTTGTTTAGTCTGTCTCTGGAGAGCACTTTGTTGCACATATTTACCTTCCTGTTGTGCCCTTCCAAATGAAAACTATAGTGGAAGAAGTTCCAAAACACTTACTTCTTTTCAGTTTTTACATATGGTTAAGTTGTAACTTGTGTTTCTTAGTTTTTCCTCCCTGAAAGGCTATACATGTAAATACAGAAGCAGAAGAAAATTCCTTGCATTTTTATTAGGACTCCTATCTAAAATGAGACTAAAGCAGAATTGAATTATAAAAGTGTTAAGTGCCCAGCCTCAGAGTTTGCAAAATGCCATTTTAAAGTGAGAAACCTGTCCCGTTGTAGCAATGTGGAGAGCTGACATCTCCAGTGAAGCTTGTGGTATTTGGCATAATGCATGGAAATCTGGTTACCTTCAGTGGCAAAGCCTTTGATTTGATTCTGTGCCTACCAAGTGAAATATTTATCTCCTCCTGTGTCTGAACTGGGAACTTGTGTGAACAGTGACTCTTATACCCAGCTCTTGGCCTCTCGCACATCCCTGCAAGTTGGCAAGGGTCTTTCCTCCTTAGTTGCATGGTGTCAGCTCTCCTTTTCTACTGGATGGCCGTAGTTGTTAACCTCTTTGTCAGAATAGCATTGCACTGTGTTGCGTAGTTGACTCTCTGCAGGGCAAAGATATAAACCTGCTGTTTGGTTTAGACCAGCCTCTCTGCTGGCCTCTCCAATGTGTCTTGCATATCTTATTTTCCACTCCTGCCTGCAGGTTCAGAGGATGGGAAGATTCATGTTTGGAATGGGGAAAGTGGGATGAAGGTGGCTGTGCTGGATGGGAAACACACAGGTCCTATAACCTGTCTGCAGTTCAATCCAAAATTCATGACTTTTGCTAGTGCATGTTCCAATATGGTAAGGAAAGTGTTTTAAGTTCCTCCTAGCTCAATGAGATGCTGACCCTTTTAGAAATGAATCTGAGAAGGCTCAGTGCCACTGATGGGTATTTCCTTGGGCTTTGGTGAGAGCCTGGCCCCTGTCTGTTGTGCCTTGATTGTGCCTTACCTGGTAGATAGATAGGTGGAGCAGCACACCTGGCAAGTGAGCATTTCAACACACCCATCAAAGCAGAGCAGTGAATGAATGCACACACAGAAGTATGAGTTCTTTAGGTCACTGTACACGGCTGGTATTTTCAGTTTGTGTAAGACTGGCTTGCTCTGGAGAACGTGCAATGCAAACTCAAACCAGTGTAAGCAAGGATTGTAACCTTAAACTGCTGGGAGGGTGTTGCTGCCTCTTTGGTAGTCTCTGCCTGTGTGCTTATGGAAGGTAGCAGTGATCAGCTCCTACAGTGTGCTGTAGGAGAGATTTGTGTTCTGCTACGTAAAAGATGTTCGTTCTTTCCTCTTTTGTAGGCCTTCTGGTTGCCAACTATCGATGACTAATTCCTACGCTGCAGCTGCTGTCAGATGACTTCCATACTGCTAACAGCAGTACATCGTTGCAAGCATAGTATTGGAATTGCCTAGGTCTCCTAGACTGTGTTCCTGTTCCTGCGTATGTTTCCATATGTCTTACCTTAATTTGCTGCATTCCTTTGTGAGGACTCTTCCACTTGGCCGCCTAGTGTGTTCAGAAGCAGCATGCCACACGTTCTTACCTTCCAGTCCGTGCCCAGCAGGCTTCAGCCGAAGTTGGAACTGACACAGTATTATTCCTAAGAGCAATGAAGTCTGTTTTATTTACAAAATGTTTGTGGCATTTTTTAAGCTGTAATTGTGTGTTTTCCTTCTGTAAGTGCACAAGGCTATTGATGTTCCAAGGTGGAACGTGCAGTTCCTTCCCATAAGTGCATGTTTTTCACATCTGGGATCTCTCTGGTTTCACTGCAGTCCACAGATGCAAAGTTACTGCTGTGCCAAATGTGAACACTGACAGTTTTCAACTTAAACAGCAGATGCTGGATCCTCCTGCAGTGGAACACGTGCTGAAAGAGTGGGTGACTGTAAATATACTTTATACATCCTGTCATCCTTTTTTTTGGCGATTTAGTGTGCAACAAACCATACAGGTTTTGTCCACTGCCAGAGCTTGCTGAAGCCTCCCTGTTGTTTGCTGTGCCAGCATCCTGGAGGGCGCAGACAGTACTGATGAGGTCCAGTCAGTGTCCCAAGCAATAAAGGAGTCTGTCAGCAGGAAGATGGAGAAACCAAACTGAGACTGAAAGCACAGTCTGCCTGTGTATCTTCCTTATGTATCATCTTGGCTGATCTTACCTGTAAATATCGTGGGGGGGAGGGCAGTGGGAATGGGCCATATTTTTTTACTTTTAGATATTAAAGAATATGATGTGGGCCAGTATTGTGGGGTGTCTAGGCTGTTTACCTTCACTGATGCAGTTTTCCCCTCCTGGTTTGTAAATAAGCTCCATTAAATTCTCCCCACACCAGGCTTAGACCTGTATCCCTTTGTTGACAAAACTGACGTGCAGTTAGTTCATCATGCATTTTGTTACAGGCCCTGCAGGTTTTCAGCGGTAGCCCCAAAAGAGCCACGCTTCCTTTGTCAGGTGGTGTCTTCAGAATTGAATTTTTAAAATCTTACATGTGATTGTGCTGACTGCTTTGCTGTGGCCCTGCGCCAAGGAATGCCCCTGCAAAGAGATGGGAGGGACGTGCTCTCCTGCTCCAGAGGGGCTTGGGGGCGAATGGCACAGAAAGGCTGGCAAGCTGGTCTTCAAGCCTGGTTCCAGTTTCCTTTTCCTGAAAGGCTGCATTGATCAAATGCATCCACCAGCAGGCCAGGACAGGCTTGGCATAAATGTGGCGTCACTGTATTCTTGCCTTTCCAAACACGCTTGGCTTTATGTGCTGGGTCACAGCTTGGAAAGTCCATTCTTTCCCTCACCCAGTCGTGTGTGCTTCCCCTCTCCTAAATGTAAAATGCTGGTAAGGTGACAGCACAGTAACAGGCGTGTTATCTCTGCTGTCAAGTGCCAGTCCATACTGGAGAACAGTGCTCAAGCATTTTACCTTAGGTCAGTTGTCTAGATGTTCCCCTGTTACAGCAAAGTTCGTCTCAACTGTGGGGCCCTGTATATAATTCAGAGCATGTCTCCTTGGAAAAGTAAATCAGCTTGTAGAACAGTTGCTTCTGTTTCGCTTTTCCTTGCCTTTCTCTTTTTTTACAGCCCTTGTCAGTGGAAATGTGCTGTGCTAAGAGCTGGGGATGGGGAATGAGCATTTCTCTGCTGCTGGTTCCTTTAAAGTAGCAGCGCATGCTGAGCTGCAGTGTTTGCCTGTGACAGTCGGCAGGAGGACTGCCTGCATGAGGCAGTCTGATAAACTTGATGTTTGAATTGATGCTGTGGTTGAAGCTTCTTAGGCTCTGTGGCTTGCCTCTGCTGATGCTACTGCACGAGTTGAGAGCCATTTCTAATGGCATGGGTCTGTGATGTGAGTTTGCAGTCCTCCAGACTGGAGGAGGGAAGGGAACAACGGACTGATGCTTTCGATCTTGCCAAACAGACCTGCTGTTGGAGATGCAGATGAGAGATTCATACTATTACACCAGCATCCCTTTTCCTGACGTGTGCTGTCCTACTGTCACCTATAAATGCCCAGCGTGAAGGGAGATTGATATCTCGGTCCCCACAGTTGACTAGGTTTCCCCAGCCACCTCTTCAACTCAGTATTGTTGCATTTCAGGCTGCTTGGTGCTATTTTACCATTGTTGGTGTTTCTGTAAGCAGCCATATTTTGCAGTGGTTTGTAACATACAGGTATTTGGGGTTTGTAGTGCATTTTAACAGTTAAAACTTTAGCGTTCAGTAGCAAATTGTCTTTCAGGGTTTTACCAACTCTGTGGCCTAAAGAAGTGAACAGATAGCCCCCAGCCATTTTTCTTGTTACTTCTCACAGAGAAGCATTTGGAAGTCTTTTATTCTCAAAATGCTCTTTGCTAATGTGGTTTGAGCGCTTGTCTAAAGACCGCTGTTCAGTTCTCTTCCGCTTGCAGTGTTGTAAAACATTGTGCGTTGCAGCATGAAATGTTTAAGAAAAAGAGGACCAAAGGACCAATCTAGAAGGACACATACACTAAGAACAACATCAGTGGCTTTCTGGAGAGAAGATAAATTTACAGGTTTGTGCACAACACAGCACTAATGCTCAGTTCAAAATTAAAGTTGAATGCCTTCCCAGGGCCGACTGCTACCCACACACGCAAAGATACCTTTCTTGGTTGATGTAGTGCTGAGTGTTTTCCAAAAGAGGGAAATGTGCCAAGTATTGTCAAGAAACTTGAGTATCGCGTGTTTCTAGAAGGTTAGAGAGGAAAGGTGAATAAAGCTTTTAGCTTCCACCTTCTATGTGCTCCTCTAAAAGTATCAGGACTGCAATTCCTGTGCTCTTCAGGGCAGCCAGCTAATGAGAAAGGGACCTCATTAAAAACAGCTCTCCCAGCTCTAATGGAGTGTCCAACCTTATGTAAAGCCAAGCAGGAAATGGCATTCCCCCTCCAAATTTGACATTTAAAAGATTAATCACACACACCCCCCCGCCTTTAATCCCTACCATGTTCTTTGGGATGAAGTAAAGACCTTTCTTCAAAACAAAGGGGAAGTGAGACTCAACAGCCCACTTCTAAATAAGCAGTGGTGGTGGCTGAGCACATCTGCTTGGGCTGTAAGAGATTTTGGGTGTAATTATCTTCTCCAAGTCAGTCTTTGAGAATTTTTTTTTTCATGAGGTTCCCAGGTCCTTGGTTCATGTCCCACCCCCTGGTCTGGGGGACACAAGAGCAACAGAGTGAACAAATTTGGAAGCAGCAGTGTATCTTTTCCAATCCCTCTTGACTATATTTGCACTTTAAGAGACTTCACCTTGGTTTGGGGCCAGGGGTGAGGATCCTGGTGAGCCTTTCAGAAACTGGTCTCTTTGGTCGTGAGCTAGTATGGGGAGTTTGACTCCTAGGTGGTATCTACCAGATGAGTGTAAATACATAAAGTCAAATTATGCTTTGTCACAAAATACTACGTATGTGGAGAATTCAATGTTGTGGCTGTTACCAATAAATATTTTGTAGAGAATCACTGAGTGCTGTAAATTCTGCGTTTGCCCGGTGTGATACAACTTGCTGGTTTCTTAGAGGGGGAATGGAAAAATCATCCATTTTTTTTAAATCCCCTTTGTTTTGGAAAGTCAGAAGCTCTGCAGTGGAAATCGTGATGCTCTGAAGCTATCCTTACATAAATGGCCCATTTTAAGAGGTTTTTCTTGCCTAGGAATGTATCAGGATAGGGAAGCAGTCTTGTGACAGCTACTTGTTGCGGCATGGTGCCCTAGGTAGAGGGGTGTTCACAGAAGCCTGTGGTCTGGATGGAAGAGCCGAGCCCTTTCTCAGCAGGAAGGTGGGGAAATAGCTTGTTGGTTTGGAGTAAGGAGACTTGGATCATTACAGTCAATGTATATATAGCATTACACCTGTGTAAGGGGAACAGCAACTAGCATCAGGTTAACATGGGTAAAACCCCATGTGCGTCATTTTCAGGTTAAACTCAAGAGGATGGGGGAAAGCAAAGGTGGAGAGATGTTTTTTGTTCTATCCCTTGCTTAAACCATGAGCAGATAGCTGAGAAGGCTGCCTCATTCCTGGGTCCAGGCTTCGCACTGCAGGAAATCATCTTTTGGCACCTAACCCTTGGGGTAGTACTGCTTAGGGAATACTTCTAGTGACAAACTGGTTTTTGGCAAAGGCAAATCCGAAGCAAAAACTCCTGCGATTTTCTAAGGCTATTTTTCTCCATCTCAGGTCCATGTGAAACCACTGACAGGAATAAAGCTGCAGTAAGATGCATGGAAAAAAAAGAAGTATTTTTATTTGGACTTTCATCCTTGTGGAACTTAAACACACACTGGGGCTTGTCCGCTTCACTAGGGAATCTTGCAACTTGTGTAATGAATAATGAAAACAAAAGTGGGGACTCGGGGAGATAGGAAGCTTTGTCCAGACCTGAATTTCCCTGGCTAATGAACTGGTTGAGAAGCAGATCCTCCGAATTTAAGGCACAACTTGGTTTGGCATGTCTTCTGTGCTGCTGTTCCTGTTGTAATGAATGTAAGTGCTTGTGATTCAGCACTGCAGGCAAATTATTTGAATAAACCGGTTTTATTTCACTTGGAGCTGTTCTACTAAATCAGCTGATGCACTTAAACACTTCAGTTCTCATCA
The DNA here is from genome assembly GCA_013389945.1 of Fregata magnificens. Classification (NCBI taxonomy): domain Eukaryota; kingdom Metazoa; phylum Chordata; class Aves; order Suliformes; family Fregatidae; genus Fregata; species Fregata magnificens. The sequence continues at coordinate 71,628 of WAAD01030544.1, read as the reverse complement.
GTCCTACTGCTACAAAACCAGCTTTGCTGTCAGAAATTACCTGGATGAATAGAAAAAGTGTTGGCAATTGTTGTGGACTAAGATTTGTTAGAGATCTGTACATTGCATTACATACTAATATACTTAAATGGTCTTAAGTAGCAGTAAGGCACATATCTTTACACAGGAGCCTCCTGTACACCAATGTGTAGCTTCATCTGCCTAACATCATCTGGTTTGAGGTGGTGCTGCCTACAAATGGCAACTTTCTCAGGAGGTCTGGGCTACTGCTTCAGTGTTTGCATTAGGCAGGCACGGCCATGCCTAATGCTGTCTTAGCAGCAACTCCGGGGTTTTCAGTACATCTCGCGTTACAGCAAATGGATACAAGGGACACTTTAGCTTACACATCCAGTTTTACACAACTTAGGTCAAGTCTGATTAAAATCCACCTCTTGAGACTGGTTCTCAGTTGATCCTCCTTCAATATTAGAAAGGGAGAAGGGTCACTAGAAATGTGGATTTGAGTCTCGCTGTACTGCAAAGATCTTAGAAATAGTACCCTTCAGCTTGTGTGGCCCCCTTTGCAATTCCCTTGGCCCAACAAAGAGAAAGGAGTAAGGGGAATGATTTGTGGCCCACTGCTCCTCTCTTGCATGTTCTTAAGGAGCTAATGTTCTTGTTGATCTTCTGCGTAAGTGCTGGCTGTGCATTTTCAGGTTCCATTGCAGATGGTTTTGCTGGAAGAGAGTGTACATGCACAGCAGAAATCCCTCAGTCTTGGGTTGATGCTGAAGAGCACCACAGTAGGGGGACACAGAGATCCTGCCTGTCATGCTAACAGTCAGTCCTCATCCCTGTTGTGTAGTGGGATGACAAATACAGAGATGTCATCATAGGATGCCTCATGGCTGTCATCCAGCATCCACTGGTGGCCTCTCTTCTTTCCCCTTGCTCTGCATACCAAGCACTTGGCCAGTTCTGAGAATCTGTGGGTGGAAAAAATGCAAGGTTTGGTTTAACATGGCACTATCCCTTAAGAACAACATTGAGATGCGTCTTTGTGTTGTCAAAATAGTAGACACCAGCTTTATAATTATTTCTTTAGGATGGGGAAGGATTCAGAGGCAGTTTCCAGAGTCACAGAAAAGAGAGCTTGGTCATGCCAGAGCTGACCTAGAAGCAGAGTGATCTCAGCCTGCTTTTGGTCTGACCAGCTTCTTTGGAAGGGAAAACAATAGCAAGGCTGATATTACCTGTGAGGATCTGTCCTGTTTTCTGCAAGGAAGCTCCTGACCATATGGGCCACCTCTTTGTTGCACAGAACATCCCAAAGGCCATCAGTTGCCATGATGAGAACATCGTCTTCCTTAATGTCATGCAGAGCAAAGTCAAATACATTCACCTGAAAAGCACAGGAGTAAATCAGTGACAATTCCTGCAATGTACCGGAGTGGTCAGGGAGATAACTCTTCCCTTGAGAGGTGACTTAAAGTGGGACCAGGGTGCTTTGAATCTCTTATGTCCCCTTGCTGCTATGCTTCCAGATTACTCCGTCTTGGGGATTCTCTGGGCAGCATACAGAGAGATGGGGGATGGAAAAAGGACACAGCTAAGACCTGCCAGGTCTGTAAAAGGTAGGTGCTATAGAGGAGGAGCAGCCTGTTTAATTCCATTCTGCAAGTCCCACATGCCGCAACTGACCTTGGGAATGCAGGAGAGGAAAGGTTTGACTTCAATGTTGGTGTCGATGACTTTGAGTTGATGATCCCCAAGACCTCGAGAGACAGCCAGAGTCCCCAGCAAACGAGCCTGGCCCCAAACAAAATGAAACAGTATTGAAACATAAGAATGTGGCACCTTAAAGGCTGACCTGTGGCTTGTCCTGACTGATCTATGTGTTGCCTTTAGGACCCTTCTTCCAAGCATCACCCAGAACAGACTCTGGAGACTTCAGAGATGGAGGAGTGATCAGAAGCGATGGCCTGATGGAGCATGGAGACAGCCTGCCTGCCCATGGACGGCTCCTGCTGGCCTGTGGTGTGCTCTGGAATTAGTACATGTACTCTGGGTAATGCTACAGACCTTGGGAAGCCCGTGGTGGCACCTGCTCTTGATTTGAGGTGGCAAGGAAGAAAACTTGGTTGGTTGGAGGAGGGGGGGAGGTGTGCGGGGGGAAGGGGTCCTTTCTCCTGGCAAAGGAGGTTCTGCACTGACTCCTTCCAAAAGGGGTGGCATGCAGGTTGTAGTGCTGGGGGAGGTGACGGGGCTTTCTGCTCGACCCCAGCAGACAGGTGCTGGATGTGTGCAGTCATTGCTTCGCCCTGCCTCCTCCTTCCCTCTCCAGGCTCCTCTTCTCAGCCTCTCCTTGAGGAAGAGGGTTTGTGGAAAAGGCGGTAGGTGGAGCTGGAGGAGACAGTCCAAAGTGGGATCTGATGAAATGAGTTCTCATCTGAAATGAGTTCTTATGTACAAGGGGAGATGAGGAAAGGGCAGGCTGGCTCAGGGCTGCTGTCTGCTCCGCTAGCAGGTACTCTGGAGGAGGGTGCAACCTCTCTGCTCCGGAGGCCTCCGGTTTACACTAACCAGGCAGCATGGTGCTAGCAAAGGGAGCTGCTGTATCAGGGCTGTGGGACTGTGCCATGCTGGAGAGCCCCAGAGCACAGGGTGCTCTGCAGCCCCAGTCTGTCGTAGTGCCCTGGAGTGTGACTGTGAGTGACAGGGACACTGAGGACCCCCAGCAGACTTGCCTCTGCCTTCCCAGCATGTAAAGCATTAAGCTACCTGCTTCCCGTGACCATGGACAAGAGGATACTTGAGGTCAGCTTTCTCCACCATCTTGTATCCCCTGGAACAGAGAATTCACCGTTGATTTGGGATTTGTCTAACTTGAAGGTACAACCCAGCCAGAGTATTTTGACTGTGACTCAACCCTTGTAGTGCGCCTGTGCACAGGCAGCTGGCTGAGGCAGGGGCAAGGTGACTTGCTGAAGCAGATGCAGTAAAGATGACCCCTTGCTGAATGCCCAGGTGTTTTTCCCTCTCCCCTTCCTCCCCAGCTTGTACCTGCGCTAGCCCCACCTCACAGGAGCCCAGAAGGACCATCTCAACTGTTCCCTAACCACCCTGCCAGGGCCCCAGTCCTTCAGTCATGGGGGAGGCTGCTCACAGCATCCTTCACTTGATCTGGCACAGCTTTGCACCATCAAGCCCACCGCTCTCACCAGTGGGGCATGCTCCTCCTGCCTTCACCGCCCCATCGCTACAAGCAGGTAAAGCTGCCCTGTGCCGCACCCTTATCCTCATGCAGAAAGGACTCACCAGCCCTCCATGAAGTAATCCCGGTACAGGACTTTCTGGCCCACATCATCTCCCTTCAACCTCCGTGGAAATTCAAAGCGTGTGAACTCGCCGTCCAGGAGCTTGGGGAAAAGAAAAGCCTGGAGGAGGGAACAAAGGCATGAGGATGGACAGGCTTTGCTTCAGCAGAGTAGAGCACCAAAACTGCTTCTGCCTTGGGACTGGCACTCTCAGCAGCAGAATGGAGAACAGAGTTGGCAAAGCACATCCCAAGGAGGACATGAGCATCTCCCATAATAAAGGCTGTTGGTTGAATCTTGCCCCCAGCCCACCTTGGCTAGTGCCAGATGATGTTCTGGCCACACAGTGGCCTTCAAGGAAAGCTGGTGGTGCTCTTGCCACAAGCCCTCTCTGACCCAGTGGGATGCTCGCAGCTGGATTGTCTGATGTGTGGAAGGAGTCACTCACCAAGTGCTGGATTCGCTGCCTCTCTGTCTCAGGTGTGAACTCGCAGCTCATGGGCACAATGTTGTCCTTCAGAACAAGAATCGCCCTATCAGGGGGAAGAGGCGAAGAGCTGAGCTGTGTCTGTCACTGCAGCCCTTCTCTTACCAAGACTAGCCCCACAGTCAGCTAGATGTGGGACTGAGGGTAACCAGCAGCAGAGCGATGCCAGAGAATAGGTCTGCACCCAGAAACGTTTAAAAATGCTGGTATATTTTAAATAACTCCATTGCAATTGCACTGTTGCAGCAGAGAACTGAGCCTGCCTGGTTTGACGATGGTAGAGCTCACTGCTAGAGGAACGGTGGGCCAAGGCCAGATGAGGAAGCTCTTTAGGATGCTTTGAAATCACCTTCCACTTTTGAACACCTTCCAGGCTGAGCTTACTGCTGCACTACCATCACAACACTGCCCTGTGGCTGGGCAGTGCTAGTCCCTTGAAATCCCCAATCCCTTCCAGGAGGCATGAGAGCATCCATCCATCCAACAGGTCCTGTGGTAGGCAGGAAGGAAAGGGCTGGGCTGCACATTTACCTTCCATAGGGTTAAATAAGATGCTGGAAACCTTGCTTATCTCCCAGCTCTCATCCCCCAGCAACTTCCCCCTGTTATTGTGGCTCACCTGCTGTCCCCAGCATTAGCTACATACAGCTTTCCCTGGAAATAAAGGGCAGCCAGAGCAGTGCAGCCTCCCATCTGGTTTGTAGCTTCCATCTCCTGGCCGATGACTTCATCCTGTTGGTTTAAACAAGTCTGGAGAGTGACGTGAGCTGGGCTGCTGCTTTCTGCAGCTGCCTCATGCCTCCCAGCAGAAATCCAGAGCCAAAACTGATTGCAGATGGGCCACGGGAAACCAGCAAGGCAAAAGACAACGTTGTTTCAGTACAGCCAACAAAGCTGTTGCTACTGGACTAAGGACCGCTTTAGGAGCATGATGGGGAGATCTCAAACCGGTATGCGCTGCACGAGTCTGACAATAGCCACTGTCTAGCCCTAAAGAAATGTATCCCCTGGGCGCAGTTTAGCAGAGATGCCGTAGCTTTGCTCTGGGTCAGCACTGCTGACGTGCAACAGATCTGAGGCAGATCTTGGGGAGCTGACCCAGCGCGATCTCAGCACGCTTAAAGGTATGGCTGAATGTTTCTGCCTGCTCGATGAGCTGCAGAACTGCAGACCTTTCCCACCCCGGGCAGCAGGGAGGGACAGACCGACTGCTTGGGGCAGCAGGACCGGTGCCCTGCATGGGGTACTCACACATTCCTGGAAGGCGTTCTCCAGGGCTCCCACCACCAAGTCTTTGGCACGGATGTGCTTCTCCTCCACGAACTGGGGGTCACTGTCGCAAACGCAGCGTCCACTCAGATGCATGGGGGGACGGGCCTCTGTGATGCCTCCCACAACCTCCTCCAGCTTCTGCTTGATGCAGTAGTGCAAATAGTTGGAGGCAATGATGGCAGCTTCTGGGCCACCGTGGCCGTCAAACAGTGCCCAGTAGTAACCAGTCAGGAACTGCAGTGGGGAAAAGGGACAAGACAACAAAGGGGAGCTTCAGAGAGGGGGAAGGCAGGGGCTGGAGAGAGGTCATACAGATGGCAGGCTCACAGCCAGGACACTGCTGTACTTGTTTTGCCTGGATCCTCCACCCCAGCTACCCTTCCCTGCTGCCAATTAATCCCCTGCGCAGCTCAAACTCACGTGATGCCCATGTGCTGCTCTGCCAGACCCGTCATCCGAGCTCTGAGCGCCTGGATTTGCAGCCACCTACCCTCACGCGCTATTCAGCTGTGTTTTAGGGGAGATGGGGCTACTCCATTTTACAAGAGGCAAGACAGAGCTGCTCCCAGGTGAGAGCATCCTGTGTGCCTGGTTCACACTGCCATCCCCGAGTGACAACAACACACACCAACCCTTGAAAGCAGAGTGGGGACAGTAAAGGTGAGGGCACCAAGTAAAGGGCTTGGACAACCTCAGATGCTGCAAGGCATGGGCCACAGATGTAGAAATGGCATGTACGGGCAGAGCTGGGCATTTGCTGGCCAGACATAGGGTACACGGGTCCCCTAAATGCATCCAAGGAAGTGTTTCAGCACATGGGCACGTAGGACTGATGGGGCAACCCCGTGTTTCCTGTACCTGGGCCCTTGAGTGCAGACCAGGGCTGGCAGCAGGGTGAGCACAGCCTGCCCATGGGCTATACCTGCGTGGAGCACAGGATCAGCCATTCCTCATCCTCCTCCAGGCCCGGCTCTCTCCTCCGGATGGAGATCTGAGAGCAGGCCGCCTGGTCCTCGTTGAATTCCGACTTCTCAGCATTGATAACCCTGGGGGTGCAAACGCTCCAGGTAAGGCGTGCAGATGCACTGCACCTCGCCTGCTGCGAGCCAGCTGTGCTGGGTGCTCGGCAGCCACGGCGAACAGCTGCGCCTTGCCCCGTCCTTCCAGCCCCATGCTCCCTTTTCAAACTCAAGGATCTCTTCGCTGGGGACCTAAATAACAAGTCCTTTATGTGCAGCGGGAAAAGAGCTTGGCCAGGGACACAGGGACGAGTGGTTTTGGAGCACCCTGGCCTCAGGCAGCCTTTGTCAGCAGCCCACGCTGTGATATTTCCTTGGTGACACAGTGAATTGCAAAACCACCATCACTGTTTTTCCTTCCAGTCTTGCTAATGTTTGTCCCTGCATGGGAGTTGCTCTCCTTGCACAGCTCAGAGATTTCTCAAATTCTGGTCTCCTCCCCTTTGTTTTTAGGGCACTTTGCTAGGAGCAAGAGGATGGACGCCTGGTGCCACTAGCTGCAAAAAACATGCCCTGCCCCAAACATCCTCCCTGCTCCCCCACCCCTTCCCCCTGCAAGGGAGGGTTTTCTGCCCGCCGCTGCCCAACACGGCAGCCCCATGCAAGAGCCCCGCCTGACCAGCTCCCCGCAACCAGGGCGCAGAGCAGCGGGCGGGTGACGTCCCAGCGGTAAAATTACAGTGTAAACATCGTTGCATTAGGGGATGAGCTGACCTGATGCTGCTCTCAGGACTGCTCCTGCCACTTGCCACAAGCAATGGTGACCTGCTCTGCGGCTGGCAGGGTGCAGGCAGCTAAATGCAGGCAGGGAGGTAGGCAGGCGTGTCCCATGCTGCTGCCAGCCACCGACGGGGAGAAGGGCCGAGGAAAACATACCGCCACATCGAACCTCGCACTGCTGCTGTGTCGGGAGGAGGAAGCCGCTCCCCTCCTCGCAGGCAGATGCGGGCAGGGGGGGCGATTCCTGCCTGCGAGCCGTCCCTCTCCAGGGGAAGGCTGAAGCTCCGTGCTTGGGCCGGGGCTGCAGCCGAGGGGAACAGTGCGGGGGGAAGCAGTGGGGTGCGACCGCCCCCCTGGGCACCAACCCAGGAGTCCCCCAAGCCCCCCAGGC
>WAAD01030544.1:24330-63931 GCA_013389945.1 Fregata magnificens | reverse complement strand
CCCGGCAGGCACCCGGCGGGGACGCGCCCTGAGCATCCCCCGGCCTCGCCGCGGCAGGCTGCCGGGCGGTGTCGGTGCCGCGGTGGCGACGATGAGGGCGATAAGATGAAGCTTCCCGAAGGAGCTGGCAGGTTTTCCTGCGAGTAGCTGGGGGGAGGGGGTGCTGAGCCAGGCTCCGAGCATTTGGGCGCTCTTAGGAGGCGAAGGGGGGGATCTGGCTCCGGGGATGCCGGCGGTGAGGGGCTCTCCTGCATCTTTTGTCTGGGCTGATGCTGACTAAACTGCCGTGACACCGCTCGTAAAGACGCCTTCTGCTGCGGCAGCACCATGATCCACGCAGATCTGCTTCGCCGCAGCCTCACACCAGCCCCGGCCACATCTCCGCTCCTGCGGTGATGCTCGGCCCCCAGTGCTGTGCCTCCTCCCAGGGGGCTTGCAGAGAGCCTGAATAAATTCCTGCCTGACCGTTGCCGTTGAATCTGGAGGGGAGCTCCCTGCTTTCTCCGCTCACTCCCTACAGAACCCGGCCAGCACCCTGAGATGACGGCTTTTGCATTTATGGATGCGTTTGGTGTGTGACTGTGTGTACTCACAGTATTTCCCTCCTGCTCCCCACTGGCCAACTCAGTTGACAGTATTAATCAGGAGTAGAGGTGCCGCATAATTTATGTAACCGAATCAATATGTGAGCAGGGTCGTGAGAGCAGCCGCCCCTGAAACCCTGCTCCGTGCCAGTCGGGTGCGAATCCAGCACCGCTGCATGCCCCGGGAGGGGAGCTGGGACATCGGCCTCGCAACTCCCTTCCTTGCAGCCAGCTCCTTTGCACGAGGGTGTTGAATTTGTGGATGCTGTTCCTTCGTGGCATGAGCATCCTTGTTTCTTGAGTGCACGGTCAAGAGCATCCTTCCCTTTCAGATGCTCCTGGAGGAGCTGTAGTTGAGAAGCGGTTAGCGATGGTGCTTAGATGTTTCTCCTGCTTTGCCTGGGAGTGCTGGTAGCTGATGACGTTTGAGTTCAGATTCGTTGCTTCTAATTTAAGCTGAGACACTGAGGTTCAGGGTCTAGTTCAATGTTCCCTCTACTGTAAAAAAATAATAATAATTTAAAAAAAAAAAATCAGTGGGGTGGACCCCAGCGCCCACCTGAACTCTCGATGTGCCGGCCCTGCTCTGCAGAGCTCTCCTGTGGGGTTTGGTGCAGGCAAGGCCTCTTGCGCTGCCTGCGCCCCAAGAGGCTGCTGCCTGTTGCTTGCTGCCATGCCCGTCCGCTTCTTCCTGGCACCCCTGCGGCTGCTGGGGAGATGCGCTGGCTTGGCAGAGCCGCTCTCTGGGGCGCCAACCTTCACCGACCTTGGGTGCCCACTGCTCGGCAAACCCTGCCGGGACCAGCACTGAGAGTCGCCGCGAGTTATCGTTGCCTGCAGGACGTAACGTGCTCCGTCAGCAGCGCTCTGCTGGAAAGGGGAAGGGACTCGGACTTCCCCCGAGGAGCTGCGGCCACTGCAGGGTGGGGATAGACCCAACGGCTCTGCCCAGGCAGCAGATCCCCAAGCTGGGAGTGGCATAAAAACCTCCCCGTGGTTATGAAAAATAACTAGCGTTGGGTGGTCTTGCTCTCCCAGCATCTTGGACATCTCTGGGTGGCTCCTCTGGGTCTGTTCCTCTATCCCCTGCTGCGTGGTCCCTCTTCCGGGAAGTGGCTGTTTCCTCTCTGAATGCAAATCTGCCCCTCCAACACCTGCGATGCTGAACCGGGGCACTCCAGGCTTTAAGGGAACCACGCGGGGGGACTTTTGGGGTCTTTCGGTCCTCCCCACCCTGGCATGGTGACCAAATTAATTCCTTTGCTTGGCAGTTGGCAGATTCGGTATCAGATGAGGAGCAGCAATCTCGCTGCTGAGACACTGAGGTCTGTTGTTTGCTGAGGAGGAGGAGGGATTTTCCACATCTTCCCTGTTTCTGGAGCCTCGTTACTTTTGTGTGTGTGCTTTGCTTTGTGTTTTTTCATTCCCATTTCTCCCCATTTGCAGGAAGGCATCTGATCCCAGGGGAATTACAATTGGACCCGCCGGCCGGCTTAGGGGAGGTTGAGGGCAAGCTGGTGAGAGGTTTTGGTCGCTGCTGTGGTAGATCAACATGAGAGCACGGTGATGCGATGACAGGGGAGTCCCCGGAGCAGTCTCCTGCTGCGATGCTACCGAGTCATCCCAGCTTTGGGGGAGAAGCGAGTGGTCCCCGGGAGGGGTAGCGATGGCAGCACTCGCTTGGGGATGCAGAGCCGCAGGTTCGGGGTGTTTAATCAGGGCCAAGCCTTTTATGCAGAGGCAAGAGGGTAGTTATTATTTTTTTTTTAGGTATCCGTGGCAGCTCCCTCGAAGGTGCTGGCAAGAAAACCGGGCTGCCATGGAGACTGCTGGGCTAGGGGGGTGCTTGGAAGCTATTGAGGGTTGCTATGGGCTTCTTGGGGCTCAAAACCTGCTTTTTAACTACAGCTAGGAGGATTCAACGAGTATTTTTGCAGTCCCTGTTCTGCCCTGAGCGGCATTAGATGGGGACAGCATTCGCTGTTTGAGTTTAAAACCTTAGCAAGGTGATGCTGAACCAGGGCTTTGATGCTGGTGGGAGGTCATCTGCTTTCAGTTGCTTCTGGGTGCTCTTTCGTGACCTCTGGGTAGAGAGAAAAAGTCTCTTAAAGGGGATTTTTTTTCATCTAGAAAGTAATCAAATGCATGTTGTTTCTTCAACCAAAAAAACAGAGCTTGGTGCCTGCTGTTTCTGGGGGAGGTGGCAAGACATGGGGATGGGGAAGGACCTTCGCTCCCATCCACGGCTGAGCCCCTGCTTTGCCCCAGGACTGGATCTTGCACTGGGAAAGCATCTGGTAAGAATGGCCATTTGCTTCAGGAGAAGCATAACCGTGATGCACGCAGGCAGCAATGATGTCAGGTGGGAAAAAAGGAGCAGATAGGGGGGACCTGGGAGCTGCTGGGTCTGCAAAGGTCTCCTCTGAAAGCAGATGGCTTCCCGGCTCTTCAGCGAGAAGAAGGGCAGAGAAGAAAGAAGGAGCTTCTCTCCCCATCCACTGCTTCCTCAGCCCCTCTCCTCCCACCACGCTTGGAGGCAGTGCTGGCTCCCAAGGTGCCTGGCTGCCTGAATTTGGGGGCGGCTTCACGTCTGGGATGCCAGCGGTAACCCCCTAACTGGGGATGCATCACACTGTGCCATCAGTGGAGGAGGAGGAGGAGAAGGGATGGCTGGTCCATGGCCCCTGGTGTCCATGGGGGACAGAGGGCACCGAGCTGCTGCAAGGATGGTTTTGAGGAGCTGGTCCCCGCTTGCGAACTCTTTTCTAGGGCCAGCACCCAGCTCAGAGGTTGACGCCTTGCTTGGGGTGATGGCCCACGTCCCAGCTGGTGGCATGCCAGGATGTCAAGAGCGGCAAAGTGGATGGAAGACCAGAGAAATACCCTGAAATGTCAAACCCCTTGAAATTAAGCACCTAAAGTCAAGGGGTAGAGGAAATCCCTTGGAAAGCATGTGTCGTCGAGAGGCTCTAAATGCAATGAGATCGCTGCCAGGGTCTGTCCCTGGATCTCTGTCCCACCGATGCCCAAACCAGTGCTCCCAGTGGTGGCTTTACTGGGCAGAGAAGAGGAACAGCAACCAGCAACTTCTGCAGGCAAAGCAGGACTGTGCATGCTTGGCTCTGGGATCCTGCACCGCCAGCTGGATATGACTGATGCTGCCTGCAGGGTGGCCGCTGCCTATCCTGGAGCGAGGGAAGGGCCGACTAACTGATCCGAGGTGCCAAAGCAGAGAGAAGACGGGTCCTGGGCACGCAAGTGGAAAATTGGATGTTGAGAAGTGGGTGGCTGAAGGAATCCAGGTGGGATTTGCAATACGGGCCAGGAGTCATCCGCGTGAAATCCTGCAGGATACATCCCAGCATCACAGAAAAGTGGGAGAAAAGCTTTGGTTGTGTCCTCTCTTGCTCAGATTACTCCCCCCGCCCCTTCTTTCTATTTTCTTCTGACATCTGTAGGTTTTTCCCTGAGAAAAGATTCCCATAGTGAGAAATAAAATCCTCTTAGCGCTTAAACTGTCCAGCCAAGTCTGTCAGCAGAAAAGTGCTCTGCAGCAAGCTGGTTGAGCAGGTGCTGCCTGACAGAGTTACACTGGGATGGACTGAAAAGGAGGAATTTTAGCAGCAGCAACAGCTATTTTGTGCCTGTTGCAGTTGTGCCCTTTCCTGGATGCCCCGGCAGGAGTCAGGCAGAGCTGCCTGTGCAGGGAAGGTGTGCGTGGTGCAGGTCTTTTATCCATCAGCATCTCGACTACTGTCTGGCCAAGCATCCCTGGAGCTTGGACAAGTTTTGCCCAGGTTTGTGGCTGGATTTTTGGCTGAGATTCCCTGTTGCATCCCAGGCATGCTGTGCCTCGGATGGTGAAAGGGAAACAGCCACTTGGAGTCACATCGACTTGAAGATTATGTCCAGGGAATAAAAGATTGATGGCCAGAGGCTCGGGTTTCTCGTCAGGAGGGCGAGGTGACTAGGTGTACTGAGAGAGGCATCTGTTTCAGGGACCATGTATTATTGATCTGGGAGCTGGGTGCTGTCATCGAGTTGGGGGGGGATTGGGAAGGATTGAGTAAGCAAAAACCTGTTGCTCCCCCAACAAGCAAGCAAGAGGATGGAGGAGGGAAAGGTGCAGGGGTGGCGGCGCGGCTGTCGCCTCCGTCCCCGTTCCCACGATGCTTCCACGGGGGTTGCGCAGGCAGCTCCGCTGGCACCCTGGCATCCCCAGGGAGAGACTGGCCCGTTGCTGTAGCTACGGCTGTCATCACTGCGTGGTGCCTCTGTCTCCCTCCAGCCTCGTTACAGCCTGGCTCTGCTCAGATAAGCTAACTGGGGCTGTAAACATGAAAAAAAGGCTCGGCTTTGGGGATGGCTTTTGTGGCAGGGTGGTACCCATAAGCACCATCTCACTGCTCCATCTTGCAGCATTTTTGGGGAAGTGTGATGGTTTGAGCCTGGCACTGAAGTCTCCTGGAGACTGATCCAAACGGCTGCATCCCGGGGCAGGGCAGCTGCCTGCTCTGGCTGCAAACAGCGCATCCATTGAGTAGGTGCAAGGATCTGGCCGCCCTGCTGGTCCCCGAGGTGTGGGGTCTTCAGGCTTTGGTCCATGCCTGCTCGGTGCTGCCCAGCAGGGAGGCACCACCGTGCTTTCCCACCATGAGCTCCTCTTCTCCTCTGGCAGCTTGCCTGCATGGTCAGGGCCACCTGAAGGCCACCACTGGCCATACCATAACCTCCCTGCCATGCCACGAGCTGCCAAGCCTGGGTGCCCTGGTGCCAACGTCCAGCTCTGCTCAGCCCTCTGTCCCAAATGGGTGGCAGGTGCCACTGGGCAGGGAGGTTTTGTGGTGCAAGGGGACCTGGGACACACTGTTAGCAGGCTGCTAAATGCAGGTGGCTCATGCATAGGGGACAACTCATCTGCGGCCTACGAACAGGTGGGAGAGGAAGGTGCTGCACAGCTTGGTGGCTGGAGGTGACTTTTGGGCTGTCATGGGAGGGTGGCTGAGGAGGTATGGGTGCTTGTGCCTGCAATGTCTGCCAGGAGGGTCGATGGTAGGGCTGCCTTGTAGAAAGCCCAGAAGGTTCCTCAAGATGCCACTGAGCTCACCCTGCTTCAAAGCAGCAGCATCCCGGGAGGGTTTCTGGAGGTTTTTCAGGGCAGGGATGGAGGCATGGTGTCCTTCCCGGCGTTTGATCACCCTCATCACGAGATTTCCCAAATGCTGAGGTGGGACCTGATGTTTCTGGCTGGAAAACCAGTACAAGTTGTTCATCGTTTTTCTCTGCTCTGGGCTGACCAGCCCCGGTTCCTTCGGTTGCTCCTGCACACTGCGCCTTCTGGCCTAGGTGCCACCCATCCTGTGCCTTGCTCCTTGCACGATGCTGAGCCTGGACATGCTGTTTGTGCTGTGCCTGCAGCCTTGTCAGCACCAAATAACGTGGTCATGCTCTTGTTCATGCCTTCCTGAATGACTTTGCCTGCAACAACATGAAGCGATTAACCTGAACTTGGCTTGCAACCCACCTCTCTTCTCTGGAGCTGCTGGATCCTGCCCTGCGTCAGTGTAGCTGGTCCTTCTCCTAGTTACGGTACTTTGCTTCCTATTGCGTTTCATCCTGTTTCTTTTTTTTCCAGCCCGTTTCTCCAGTCTCCTGAGAGAACGGTGAATTCTTCTCCAGCACGCTTGCATCTCCTCTAGCTTCCCACCTTACAGCTGCAGAAAGCACTATTGCAGTTGCCGGAAGTGTGTGGAAACGTGGACTAAACCTGGACCCACCACAAGTCCCCAGGAGACCTTGCTCGGTCCAACCTCTGATACCTCCCAGAGTGAGTTACCTGTGCAGTTTTGTGCTGGAGCTGTAGAGGTTCACTGCCACCATGTTTCCCAAGCTGGCTTCCAACACTTGGGGACACTTAGAAAGCTGAGCTGAGGCCCTTGAAGCCTGTGTCTGCTGTGAAGACTTCAGCCTTGAAGGTCTGTGGCTCTGCTGGAGGAAGCTAGGTTGATCTCATGCAACTTTGTCTTGGTAGATCCCCGCTGGCTGTAGCCCACCTTGGGTTTGTTTGTGGATTATTTGTTCCAGGATATTCCAGGAACTCACGTCTAGAGGGTGAATTGGATGTGCAGGTCCCCCTCCAGCCCTCTGCCTCGTCGCTTCTCCCTTCCCCTTCCAGACACAAGGATGGTCGCAGCTGGCCCCGTGCATTGGCCATGCTGATGTGTGCCCAGCATCTTCTTTCCTACCTCGCCTCGTTGCCAAATGCAGAAGGAGACGAACCAGAAAAAGAAGCTGATTTTTGTGGTTTCCCCACACGTGGGTTTTTCAGCCCTTGAGTTGGGTCCTGGAGACTTCCTGGCATGGAGATGCCTTGGGGCGGAGGTACCGCTCGCCTCCATCTCCAGGGTAAGGTCAGGCATGCGAGCCATCTCGTCAAGTCTGCTGTGCCAATTAAGTCGTAATCATGCTGTAACGAAGCAGTTGCTGAGCTCTTGCTGAACACCTTCACTAGCTTATTCCTCTCCCTCCTCGCTGGCTCTTGGCAGTGCTTCGTGAGAGACAGAAGGGGACATCAACGACACTCTGGTGATTTTTTTCATTTAAACGAAAATTGCTTTTTTGTGTGGTGTTTTTTTTTTTTTTTTTTATTTCAGCAGAATTAAAGCTCGGAAGCCCGCTCTGCGTTTTTTTTGAAAACTCTGCCACTGTCTCCTCTAGAAAGCATCTCCCTCCTTGGCAGACATTGTGGTATTTCCCATCGTGCGCTTGGCTCCTCCGGCAGCATCTGTGCTTCTCCCCATCCCCTTAAACCTCTCTGTGCCTATACGGGTCCCAGCGCTTGGCAGTCACTTGTCAATCACTCAACTGTCAATCATCCCAGCTGTCGATCCAATGCTTTTGGGCACTCCTAGCATTTCCAGGTGGGCTGGGGGGTTGCATTTGCCCAGACTCCTGATTTTCCAGACCCCTGTGTGTCCCTGGGCTCTGGGAAGGATGGGGTCAGGCTGGAGGGGTTTGCAAGCCCATCACCACTTCAGCACTGCAGAGCTTTCCTCTTTCTCCCCCGAAGCTGATGCTATAGAAACATACAAAACCAATGTTATTCTGTCCTATTTTGGCAGTGCAATAGGAATTGGTGAAGCTTAATGCTTATTAGGCGCTTTTGTCTCCTGCAGGAGGTTTCCTGGGTGCATAAGTGTCTCTTTTTTTTTTTTTTTTTTTTTTCCCCCTCCTTCTCTTCTGCCTTGTGTGCTTGCAATAACCACAGATGCTGCCAGAAGGAAAGAGCTACTCTCAACAGGGAAAGGGGCTAAAAATATCGGAGCAGCCTTGGATGGGAATGGCGGGAGTGGGCTGAGCTCCCAGCCAGCACCTGGGAGAGTGTGAAGGTCTGTCCTGAGAACTGGGAGAGCCACATGCCTTGATGCTGATGCAAGGGAGAAGGATGGTTTGCTTGTGGTGGGATTGCTCCAGCAAACCTTCTGTGTGTCCCCCCTAAAATGCCATTAGGGACTGATGTGCCTTTGCTGGGGTGTCTGCGTGCCTGTACCTGCGGGGTGCTGCTGGGGTGGCATCTCTGGGTTTCTATGGGAGCGCCGCTGTCTGCAGGATACCAGCCTGGGAGCTCTTCCTCATTTGTGCCTCTTCTCTCCGTGGGAGGAGAAACCATCCAGACCTCTGATCAGGGCAGGCTTTGAGCTTGTGGGGCAGATGCATCTCAGATGTATCGCTTGCGGGGGGACAAGCAGGAGTTCCCCGGGGGGCTCCCCAGGACATCCCTGTCCACCTGTCTGGGGACAAATCCATGCCTGCTCCTTCTCCCTTGGGGCTGGGAGAGCTGCGGGCAGTGCCCCAGTGTGTGACAGAGTCGTTGGCCCTGTGTGTCCCTTGGGGGAGTGATGGCTAACGTCCTCCCGCAGTGATGCTGGGGAGCTGCGCCGAAGGGTGATACCCACTGCCAGGGAGACTGAAGCGGAATGAATACGGCCCCTGCCGGCAGGGGATGGGTTCTCTGGCCACCATACATTTCCAGCCGACATAGCGATGGCTTTCTTTGCAAAGTGCCTTGGCTGTGGATGCTCTCGG
Source organism: Fregata magnificens (assembly GCA_013389945.1). NCBI lineage: Eukaryota > Metazoa > Chordata > Aves > Suliformes > Fregatidae > Fregata > Fregata magnificens. Next base: position 55,262 of record WAAD01030544.1, on the reverse strand, counting down.
GCTCTGGGGACCAAAGCAGGGCTCCTTCCTGCTGCAGGCTGCTCCAGCATGATGATCGGTAATGGGGAGGCGGTGCGGCAAAGCACTGGGAGCAGGGGGTTGCTGGCGGCAACTCTGAGCACGGATCCTGGCGTGGACTAAGGGGGGCGTCTGCCTGGGTCTCTAATCTTTGCAGTGCTGGTTTCTTTAGTATTTCTAACAAGTGCAGAGCTGCCTGTGGCTTTGAACTTACAGGACTCCCTTGGCTGCATGGCCGCATACAGGAAGGGGCTCAGGCACGTAATGGAAGGGGCTTTCAGGGGGAGCTGGGCTGGGAGATGCTCCTTGTCGGGGGGGTCAGCCCCTCCAAGCTGCATCTCTTGGGCGTTGCCTTCGCAAGTAGCATGTCCCGGGTGGGATGGGGAGCTCTGCACCAGTGATGCTTTCGCAGTGGGCAGGTTAAGCCTCTGATGCTGGCTGCGGGCTGCCCCTTCAACATTCACTGCCCTCTGTTGCCTCCTGGTGGGATGCTGAAGACTGGTTGCTGGTGCCTGGTGCTCAGGGAGGGGGGATGAGGAGGAAGGTGGCTCCCCAAAACACTTCCCAAAAGCCTTCTGCAACCAAAGCCCTGCTGGCTCTGGAGCAAAACCCTGGGGCTGTTGCCTTTTCCCTTCCCCAGGGGCTCAGCTTCAAACCAGTGCCTCCAGTTTGGAGCCATGCTGGTCCCCAGCTGCTTTGGGAGCAGCATCCCTGCCACATGTCACGAGCCTGGAACGTCACCGTCTGTAGGGACATCTTCCAGCCACCCCGTGTATGCAAAGCCTGCTGCTCTGTAAAGTGGATAAACTTGTCACTTGAGCTCTCCCCGCCTGCACCGGCCAAGCAATCGTCTAAATTTGGGTGATTATGTTCACGCAGGCCAAGTATCAAGTTCTCTGGATCACATGCGCTCCCAGCTGCTATTTAACTCTGACGCCTCAGGGAGACGCAGCACTTTGCTCCCAGCTGTTTGGGTTTTGTATTATTATTTTTATTATCATTTTTTTGGCACCAGAGATTTTATTTTTTTAATTTTTAAATTTCTGTCCTGCCAAGTTGCTCCCCTCCCTGGCCGGTGTCCGAGCAGCCCAGCGCCTGCTTTGACTGCTAAATCTGATTGCGATGTTTCTGGTTCTTTCAGCCACCACGGAATTAAGGGACTTTTTTGCCAAAGCCCGAAATGGTTCAGTTCGGCTCATCAAGGTCATCATCGAGGATGGTAAGTCCCGTTTTTAAGTACTTTGCTTTACGCCATGTCAGTTCTCTGTTTTGCCTCTCCTCCTTTCCTCTCTGCTGCTGCGGTGCCAGCTCATGTTTTTGGAAACCCCAAGGAAAATCCTGCTGGGGCTCCCTGGCATGTGGCAGCCTGGAGCTGAAATCCAAGCCCAAAATTTGGGTGTGCTGGTGAGCAGTTATTGGAGCGCCAGGGCGGCTCCGGGGCGGAGCAGCGACTTTGCCGGTGGACCGACGCTGGTGTCTGGGATTGCTGCTGGGCTCTGGGAGGCTTTTGCTGCCGCTGTGTCGAATTTTGTTACGGGACCCCTGTGAGGAGCTGCTGCAGGTGCTGTGCGACTGTGGTCGGGGGCGATGCACAGCACCTTCCTCCTTGGACGTGGCATCCCACAGCAGGCAAGGAGATGCTTTGGGTGGGGGTGAGCCAGGGGGTGCTTCTTGGTGCAGGGCTCAGCACGGGGCCCCGATTTCATCTCGCGAGGGATGCTACACTCTGAAACCCATCCCGTCCTAGCCCCCGCTCCTGTGCATGGGGCTGCCCCTAGCCAAGTTCGCAGGCTGGTGCCAACTTGCCCACATTAGCCCTATGGAAAGGTGCCTTTGGGTGGCCTCTACATCTATCAAACAAGCAAGCAGAGCAAAGCACTGATTTAGCATCCCAGTGGGGAGCCTCCGTGGTGTAGGTTTTCCATGAGCTTGGCCTTATACAATTGCATATGAATGACTTGTTTTTCACGGCAGCAGGGATGTTAACGCCTTGCCAAGCTGCTGTCACCACCTCCCTTGGGTGGGCCACCCGGACCATGCTTGCAAACACTGAGGTGGATGTGGTTGTAAGGAGCCCGTGGTCGTAAGGAGCCTGTGCTGGCCTTCGGAGGGTGTGACTTGAAATGCACGGGATGCGTCAGCAGGACCACTGCAAGGTTCAGCGCTGTCGGCTTTGTCCTCGGCAAGGTCCCCGTGTGTTGGGATGTGACATCTGCATTGTTTCTTCGGAGCATCTTTGACAATGATGTTGCTCTCTTGGCTCCTTTTGCTTTTAAAAAGTAGGAATCAGGTTTGCATTAGTATAAGTCATGGATGCCCCTAAGCCTGGACTTAGGGTGCTAGGACTTTGGGTTGTGGCTGGTGACACCAGCAAGGGTGACTTTTTACCATCAATGGAAGCCATGTCCCACCATCTCCGCTTGGGCTGAATGGGATATATTTATCTGTCCGATGTGTTGTTGGCAGCAGCTGCTTCACAAACCAGCCTCGCTTGGCAGTGCTTTGTGCTTCCCAGTCTGGCTCCCCAACCCTGCTGGCTCTTTTCCCCGGGCCTGGACCAGCCATGGACAGCTCTGGAGGAGCTTGGGTGTCTGCAGAAGCCTCTGAGATGCGGCAGAGCCTGAGGCTCCTGTGGGGAGGCAGGTGGAAGGAGGAGAGGCAGGCGCATCTCTGCACTGAGGGGCTTGGTCTGCTGGAGACAAGGTGGTGGTGGTCCCACCAGCCTGGCTTGGGGACCTCCTGTCTGCCCTCCCACGTGAATTGGGACAAGGTGCTTCGTCCCTCTGGGCCACAACTCTTTTCTGTAACACAGAGGGCATCAGCCTGCTGCTACCCACCAGAGAGGGACCTTCGGGCAGTAATGAGCGGCCAGGCAGATGCAACAGCTGGACAGATGGACTCAAGCATGCTGACCCTGGAAGGGATGTGTCCTGAGCCGGCTGGGGAGGACATGCCAGCTGTCCTGCCTGCATAGGGGACGTGGAAGAGGAGCCTCCAGCCCCACTTGGTGGCTTGCAGAGGACCTTCTGCCCTACAGGGCATTTGTCTTGGCACGTGTTGGAGCAGGCAACAGCAGGTGGAAGGAGAGGAAGATGGTGCAAGGAGCCTTATGGTGGATGCTCTGTGTCTGGGCATCCACAGGACAGCAGCTATGGCTGAGCAACCCTTTGGGAGCTCTTCGAGCTGATGTTGCCCTTGGGGGCTGGACAGGAGAAGCTGAGGATGGATGGAGAAGGTGTGGGGGTAGCGCACTGAGGCTCAGCAGTGGTTTGCTGGCATGAGAGTGGCTTGTGGTCCAACGTGGTTTTAGGTGATGCTCTACTCCTCACTGTCAGCAGGTCTCTGGACAAGGTTGGCTTTGCAGTCTTCCCCATTGGGTGCATTTCTTTGCACGTAGGTGATGTTGTGCACTGAGCTTTACAGACTCCTGGCTCCTGCGCTGTCCCCCCACAGCGACTGCCAGAGCTGCAGGCAGGGCTGCCTTGTACGGGCATTTCAGAGCAAGGCAGCCTGCCTGCAGCTGAGTGCTGGGGACACCTCGAGGGCCAGAAATGCTCCCAGCTGCGCTTTTTCCAGCAGCAGCACCCTTCAGAAATGGAGCCTGAAATAGCTGGCGACAATCTCCATTGCTGACAATGATGCGTTGCCAAAGGGCGGCTGTTCTGGGTTCCCCTTTCCCAATGCTTCCCGAGGAAATGGGAACACCAACCATGGGCGGCGGATGCAGCATTTAGCTTTGCTGCAAACACTGGGGAGGAAAATTTGGCCCTGAACAAGGGAAAGCTGGAGACTGCCAGCTCGCGGTGGCATGGCTGGGGTCCATCTTGGGAGCAGCCTGGAGTGACTTGGCACCAGTTGCCTCATGCATGAGGTATTGGGATGTTTGGCAGGCGGAGACACCCATGAGCTGCCAGTGCGTTTGGCCAGGCGAAATTCTTTGCAGTCTCTTCGGGATCCCAGGTCTTTGCAATGCCCAAATACATTTGCAGGCCTTTATGTTTTAGGGGTACGTTGAGGTTTTCATGCTTCTCTTTCTCAAAACAGGTAGTTTTGCTGAAGGTAAAGTGTTTTCAGCACCTTTTTCTCTTCTGTCCTTGTTGCTGTACTGGTAGCATGTGCCCCTCGTGCACAAATAATTATGGGTTCAGCGTGCGATGGCAGATGACGTGGCAGGGAGGTGTTGGGCAGGGAATGGCTACGCTGCTGTTGGTGGGGGAATGCCCTGCTCGGATGGAAAGGAGGTGTGAGGGTAATTCATCCCAAACATTTTTTTATTCCTCAACTATTTTCCTTAAAAGCTTTCCTGCCATGGGATTCGAAGCTGCTGAGCTGGATGGGTTGAGGGGGAGAGGGCTGTGCCCCAGACAAGGGGCTCCCTGGCTCCCAGTGGGCAGCAGGGCTGTGGGCAGAGGTCCAGGCAGGGCGAGTGGCAGGCTGAGCATCCCCTTGAGTGCCAGCTGTCCAAGGCCCCAACTCGTTTTGCTTTGGTGCCTCCAGGTTTTCCTACATCTTGTTCTGAGTCCCGGCATCTCCCCACAGACCTTTCTGTATCTAAAAATGGAATAAAAATACAGGCTGTTTTCCAGCAACCTACACTGATTGTCTCCAGCGCCATCGCTTGTCCATCTGGCCATCTCAAAGCTTGGTTTGACCCTCACAGGGGCATTTTTCATGTTCATAGGATGCCTGGACCAGTGTTTAAATCCCAGCCAAGTGCTGCCCGGCTCGCAGGGCTCCCAGCCCCACTGCCACTTGTGTAGCAGCTGAAAAAAATACCCTCCAGATACTTGAGACGCTACCATGTGCATGAAATATGTAGGTTGCTTCCAGAGGCTGGGGCTCTCCTGGCAGCATGGTCCCTGCCCAGGCTGGGGCCTCTGGGACAGCTGTGGTCCCCGCAGACATGGTCTTTGGGTATCAGCTCTGATTTTGACCCCTCTGAGGTTACGGGGAATCCGATGAGAGCACCTTTGGCTCATCGTCCTGGCTTTTGCTATGGGACCTTTATTTTTCTCAGCACCCCAAATCTTGGTGGTTCCTTGTGTTCCTGGTGAGTATTCTAGTGCCCCTAGAGCTTGTCCAGGTGGGATGGAGGAGGTCTTGTGTGTCCCCGTGAGCAAGGAGGGATGGTTGGGGATTACACGGCTGGAGGGAGCAGAGCAAAAGGAGGCTACAGTTGGTCACCAGAGAGGAGACCTGGGCGGTGAGGAGGACGGGAAGGGATGGTTGACAGGAGGCAGTGGGATGCTGGCAGAAAACCAGCCCCTCCACAGCAGCTGCAGCCCTGATGGCATCTCCTGGGGCATCACCCTGGGGGTGTACACTCCTGCATGTGGCTTGAGATCGTCATTTGTTTTTCTGCAGGACGGCAACGTTGTCAGTGCTGGAGCTGCGTCGAGCCCTTAGACGAGCCACCATGTGGTCCTGCAAGGTGAGCCTTGCCTTCATCTAACACCACCTTTTCCATCTTCTTCTTCCAGAACAGCTTGTGCTGGGAGCCCACAAAGAGCTGTCCCGGCGCTGGGACGCTGACTACGATGCCTTCGTGCTGCCCTTGCTGGATGAGCAGCAGCCATGCTACGTGCTGTACCGCCTGGACAGCCAGAATGCCCAGGGCTACGAGTGGCTCTTCATCTCCTGGTCCCCCGACAGCTCCCCGGTGAGCACCACGACAGACTGTGACACCCCAGCATGGGGACATGGACACGCTCTGGGAGGTGGAGGGTAGAGGAGATGCTGGCCAGGCTGACTTTGCACTGGGGCTGAGGAGGAGCGTTCACACCCTCCATCACCATGCCCAGCTTAAGAAGAAGTGGAGACTGCTTTGGGGATGGGGGGAATTTTTTAAGACACAGTAAGATACGCTGGAACTGTGCCTCTGTCCTCTTTGCAGCGCTGTGTGAGGAGGTGGAGGGACTGGGATGCAGAGGGGGGAGTGGTATGGACCACGGGGCCGGGATGGGGATGTCCCACCACGGCTCTAGCCAAAAGCCTCGCTGGGAAGAGCTGGTGTTGGCATGGACTCGCCTGGCCGTGCGTCCAGCCTGGCCCTGCTCCACTCGAGGGCGGACACAGAGCGGCTGCTGGCCCATCTCTGGGCCTGGCTCCAAAACCAGCCTTAAAAAGGGCTGGGCAGGCTGGTTCTCTCGGAGCCGTGTGCGGCCAGGCTGGCATTGACACCTGCTGGGCTGGTTTGTGGGGTTGGAGACAGCATCGGAGAGCGGGCGCAGAAGGGCTGGCTCGATGGGATGGTAGTCTAGAGGATTTCAGTGCTACAGCTTGGGAAATGCTGTCTTGTTGAGCACATCTCCGTAGTGGGCTTTCAGTGGGACCAAGATTTACTGCCGTGTTAACACGTGTGCTTGTCATATACATATATATACATATATATACACGCACATATACCTATATATGTATTTGTTATATATTTTATATAATGTATATGCTATATAGATTTACTGCCATGTTAATATGTGCACTTGTCATACATATATTAAAATTATATATTTGTTCTATATATAATATATATAACAAATATATGTTGTTATTATATATTATTTTACATATAACACACGTATATAAAAAAGACCATCTGCAGTTTGTTGAGATATAGCTAACAAATATATATTATTATATATACACACATATGTATACACACATGTATACAATTATAATAAAATAATATATATAATGTATGTGTGTACGTCTGTATGCACATATACATGTGTAGATATATAATCATATATAATAATAATAGGTATTTTTAATGTATATCTCTCAAAAAACTGTGGAGGGTCTTATTGCAAAAGAACAGTGTGCCAAGGAGCACTCGCTAAAGGTCATCCCTGCGTTTTGCAGAAGAACAATGCAAAAGAAGTGCTGAAAGGCAAAAGTCGCTTTTAGGTGGCTCCAGCGGTGTTTGCGCCTCCTCTTACCCAGATGCAGGCAAGAAGCAATGGGCTGGAGCTCAGGGATGGGAAAGCAAAGCATAGGATAAACTAGCGGATTGCGGGCAGCGATTGGCAAGGCTGCGCCATGTGCCAGCAGTCCTGGAAATAGCACTGATGGGTTTTCCTGGCTGCTCCTGACGGGAGATGCCGCGGTTGGAAATCAGCCTGGATAGAAACTAGGTGGTTGCTCCCAGGGAGGGCTGAGGTTTGTGGAGCCAGTGGTGGGACAGTGGCCACGAGCATCGGGCACCTCTTGCATGGAGGTGCTGTTCCCCAGTCCCGCCGTTCGGGATCCCCTCTCTGACGGTGCTTGCCGCCTCCCTCCTCGTGCAGGTCCGGCTGAAGATGCTGTACGCCGCCACCAGAGCGACGGTGAAGAAGGAGTTTGGCGGGGGGCATATAAAGGATGAGATGTTTGGAACGGTGAAGGTATGGTGGTGGTTCCTGGGCAGCCTTTTGGGTTCAACCCTGAGCTTTGGGAGCCTACCCTGGGCTTGGTGCTGAGCCTGGGTGGGACATGAGACGCTGGCGTTTGGTGGGGGTACAGCACGGAGGTTTGTCCCTGTGCTGCTTTAGTCTCCTGGGTGGCCACTGCTGCTCTCTCCTGCCTGCACAGCTGTGGTCAGTCTGTGGTGGAGGCCGTGGAAGAAGTGGGAGGAAGGCTCCGAGGAGATCTGGAGCTTTACCGTGAGCAGGAAAAGAAGCGCCAGGCGGTGGCAGTGTCGCTCCAGCAGCGAGAGCTGCTGCTGTGCTGGGGTCATCCAGCCGTGCAGCGCTTGGCAGGAGGTTTCTCCTTCTCTTCCATGGGCTTTTCGCAGGGGGAGCTGCACAGCAAGGGCCTCCCGGGCGTCAGACCCCTTCTGGGGCTTCTGATGCCAATGGGAGCCAGGAAGCATCCCCGCTGCTGCCCTCCTGCTCTGGTGCTCCGCTCCGCTACTCCTGGGCGATGGTCTCTGTTTTTCCCTCTCACTTTCATGCTCATGAGCTCTGTTAATCAGCCAGAGGAACCATGCTGCTGCAGCCACGGATGTCCAGGGAGGGGCAGGGTGGTCTGAATGGGCATGGGCAGTGGCAGGCACTGTCTAAAATTGAGCATGGGATTTGCACGGAGGCATCCAAGAGTGCTGCTCGGGTTGGTCCTCCTGGTAGGGAGAGAGCCTGGGACCTGCTGGGTTGCTCAGATGCAGCCTCAAGGCTGGGGGTGCATCCAGCCCTGCAGCGATAACCACCCCCTGATGCTTCCCTCTGTCCCTGTCCCTCTGTCTGCAGGAGGACGTGTCCCTGAGCGGTTACCAAAAGCACGTGTCCTCTTGCTCTGCCCCAGCACCACTGACCGCAGCCGAGCAGGAGCTCCAGCAGATCCGCATCAATGAGGTAGGTGTCCGCTGGCCCAGGGAGAAGGATCCCAAGACCCTTGGGGTACGCAGGGATGCAGGATACAGGGATGTGTTTGCTGCTGGCGGTGTGGGAACAAGCATCCCAGCATCCAGCTAAAAGGGACGGCTCATTTTTACTGTGCTCTCTTGTACCTCTGCAGTTTAACCTGTTCCTGCCTCTGCCAAGGTGGAGTGAGCATCCTCATGGTCAAATTGGTGGCGTAAAGAGGAATTTACAGACTATTATTTTTTGTTTTTTTCCCGTGCTAGGACATGAGCTCAGGGCTCTGTTTTGCTCGCTGTAATTGGCAGTCAGAAGACAGTTTAAGGCTGAAAGCAGGCAGCAGTCTCTAACCTCTAGATATCAGGGCAAAAGCCAGAGCTGAGTCTGAATTAGCAGGAGAGGCAGGAAGAATTCAGGCTTATCTTTGGGCTGCAGCAGCATCGTTTCCCATACTCTTTCCTCTATGGCTATAAATATGAGGCATGCTGTCCCAAGAAATAGAGGTCTTAGCCTAAATTTGGGGGCTCCTCTGCTGGAAAAAGATGTGGAAGTGGCATGGCGTAGGGTTGGAGGCAGACAAGGCTGTAGTGCCATTGTCTCCCTGCCAGTATCTCGTGGCACTCGTGGCAACCTCCGTGGTGCTGTGAAACACCGAGGCAGGGAAGGGGATCAGCTCACCAGGTGGGGAAACCACCTGGAAGCAGTATTTTTTTTGGGTGGGGGGGATTTCACTTGGATGCTGTGGAAAGCCTTCCTCTCTAGAGGAGTATTCCTCTCTCTTCCACCTGTGCTGGGCCTGTGGGGCTCATGGATGGATCAGGACATGCCTGGGAGATGCAAAGCCTATCAGCCTGATGGTGTTAATTAACAGCAAAGATAAGGCAGGAGGTTTCCACCTGCCAGAGCAGGTCTGGGAGCAGTGGAGTTGAGGGACGTTCAGGAGATGCCACCAAGGGGTGGTCTCCACTGCATGGGTCTCGGCATGGTTATCCCAGCTCCCAGCCTGGAGGAGCTGAGCAGCATTTGTGCGGGAGGATCCAAGGTGATGCCCACGCTTGGAGAAGAGAGAGATGGATGCTCATGGTGTCTGCGGCTTGTTCGGCACCTTTGGGTGTCTGTGCCATCACCTTGGCTGGCCAGTGCTGCAAGATTGAGTAGTTTTGGGGTTTCTTTTCGGGCTTTGTCTTGCAGGGTAAAATGCCCGGGCAAGTGGTGCTCATGGTGCTTGTTTTCTGGTTGATCTGTCGTGCTCTGCTTCCCACCCTCACCTTTGCGAGACGCGGCACCTGGGTGAAGGTGCTGCTGCCGTTTGGTTTGGTTGGGGGTTATTTTAAAGGTATGCTGTCCCCTGTGTCGGCCCGGGCCATGTGGAGTGGTCATTGGCATTTAGAAAGAGAGGAAAATTGATATATTTTTGCCTGTGGATTTAAAGGTGGGACACGGCTGAGCGCTGGGTGTGCTGAAGGGTCTCTGTGTTGGTGCGGGGGCTGCGCCCGCTCGGCCCCAGGCATGGAGCAGGACATGGTGGGAGCTACGGCTCAGGTGCTTGGTGCCATGCCCACCTCCTTGGGGCAGCGAAGACTCACGACTCTACAGTAAATGCAGCTTCGAGCAAGTTTCTGGAGCTATGCAAAGCATAGGGCTTTCACTGAGAGGAACTATATGGGAGCAGCTCTCAACCTGTAGCAGCACCCAGCTCAGTACAGTGATGCCTCCAGCCTTGCACGTTGCCTGCAGGCTTACAGGGTCCTTGCACGTGCATGCATGTTGTGCAGAGGCTGCAGGGTCCTTGCATGCGCATGCATGTTGCAGTTTCATTTAGGGGAGCAGATCCAGCACGTGGGAGCGAGCAGTCAGGGCTGGCAGCGACCTGGGAAGCAGCCCCTGGGCAAGCCCTGACCTCAGCATTTCTGCGTATCCACCCATGCCCCTGCTAGCAGTTCAGGACTCTGAGCGTCCCCCTGGGTTCAACCAATCCATTGGGATTTTGGAAGTGATGCAAAGGACATAGTTTCTTTAAAAGCCACCAGCTCGCAAGTGATTTGCTGTGCCCCTTGTGCGGAGCTGCTGCTGGTGGTGCAGCCCTCCTTCTCCAATGCTGTTGATGCACGACCCTCTGAGATGCTGACCAGGTTTGCAGTCTTCACCCTGAAGGTGGCTGCATTTCTCCACTGGCAGAAGCTCCTTGGGATCCTCAACCAACAGACAAAGGCGGAGAAAGGATGGGAGGGGAAGGGCAGCAGCAAAGCAGGAGGTGGGAGGCGATGGCTGCATGGCAGTGGCTTCAGGGCCGGCACAGGGGCCTTTTACACCGAGATAGGAAGGACTCAGGTTTGCATGTCCCCCAGCAGGCTGCCCATCCTTTGGCAAAGCAGGTTTTAGGCTGCATGAGCCAGGCTTCCCCTGTGGTTTGAGGATTGCATGGACAGAGGTGATGTCATGAGCTACCCCCTTCTTGATAGCTAGGTAGGAGCTCACAAAAATTTGCCATTGGCTTTATATATATATATATATATTTTTTTTTTTTTTTAAATAGCTGGAAAATGCACCGCCAGCTTTACTGAGCTGGAAGTTGTCAGCAGAGTGTGGGCTAAGAAATGGCTTTGAATTTGGGATTGAGCTACCTTAACACCCACGAGTGGAAAGTCTTTCTAGAAGCATCGCAGGCTCAGAAACGCAGAGGGGAGCCAGGCGTATTGTATCATGGGGCCATGGGGGAGAGGAAGGCCGCTTTGGAGCTGGGGGATGAGGCAGAAGAATTAAGAGGAACTAAAGGTCTCCGTGCCATTGCAGCATGTTGTTCGTAGCTGCTGCACAGTGTGTTGGGGGGTGGGTAGAGCAGAGGCTTTGCCAGAACCCTCCACCGAAGGTTTTACCATAGGAGAAAGAAACGCTCATTAGCCAAGGTCAGCACTGTGCCAGCAATGAGGAAAGAGGGGGAAAAAACTAACCTAAAGAAAAGGAGATAAAATAACCACCCAGCCAAGCCTGCTGCTGGCAAGGCTGGGGCTGGGGGGATGGGATGCGGCACATGCTCGGCCGTCCAGTGCACAGCTCCCGGGCTGTGCCTGGGGGAGTGTTTTGAGGAGCCAGTTTTTAATGTTTTTTGAAAAGGGAAGGAGTAGAAAATAGAGGTATGTGGGGGAGTTGATGTTGCTAAGACAACTTACCACCTCTTGGGATTTTTGGACTTCAGCGTACTTCATGTCGCAGCTTTAGCTCTCTCTGGTCCCGCTATAACCCTCCCAGCCTCCTTGCATTTATGGGGGAGAAAGATGAGGATCTGGAGGTGTTGGCAGTGGTAATGTCTTCACACCTCTCCACAGGGTAGGATCAGGTGAGCTTGTGTGCGTCCTCTGAACCCCTGTGCACTTGCCCTTGGGCCCTTGCTGGTGCCACAGCACACCGGGGGGTGGTAGGACAGCAGAGCTTCGAGGTCAGCCAGACCTCTTGCCCACCTGGCGCTGGATGACCCTTGAGCAATTATTTCCCTAGAGCTGCGTGTTCACACCCTGTTCATCCTCCATGGATAGAGGCTCAGGCATTTCCGCCACCCCCCCTCCAAACCTTTAGTATACGTTGTTTGGTGAGGGATAGCCCAAAATCTATTGCTGCGACTGCTGGAGCTCCTCCAGACGCTGGGTTGGGGCCACTCTGGCTGGGGAGCTGGCAGGAGATGGGGCAGGGACGGGCTCTGTGCAGGGACACCGGTGGAGATGTTGTGTGTAGGGCTGCCAGGGCTTGGGGCTGGGGCTCTCCCTCCTGCTCCTCCCCAGCGCTGATGTCTCCTGTGTCATTTTTTGCCACTGTCTGTGCTCGTGCTGCCAGGACCTGCCTTCCCTGGCCTCCAGCAGAGAGATGGTACGCCTCCATCCTCCTGGCATGTCCGTGTCCCCCCTTCCATTCTCGTTTCACACGAGACCCCCCCCCTTCTGTCCCCATGCGGGGTGCTGTTGACAGTGTGTCTCCTCTCCCCACGCTCGCAGGATTCCCGTTCCCAGGACTCGAGCACCGAGATGGTAGGCTGCTCTGCCTGCTTGATGCCCCGTTTTCCTTCTCCTGCTGGTGTTTTTCTGCATGCTGTGCTCCGGGCACCCTGGGTCCATTACCCCCTGGGGTGTGAGTACCGCCCAGGGCTGCTGTAATGAAGGGCAGCCTTGTAACGAGATTCACTTTGGTGCTGCCGAGCTGTTTTTTGAGATGTGAGCTTAAAACTCCTGCGTTTCTCTTGGCATGCCTTGATTTTTCTTCCTTTTCTCTATCAGGGGCTATCAGGGGGAGGGAAAAGAAGAAGAAGAAAAAAAAAAAAGGCTGGATTGTCTTTATCAAAAATCCCCCAAAGGGACCAAGCAGGTCCCAAAGCAAAGAGACCCACGCTCGCTGCAGAGCATCTGGGTTAGCGTTGCTGGACTCTGTGTCTGGGGGTCTGGGAAGGGGGGTGGGTCTGGAGGTGGGATGGGCTCCTCCGCCGTCGGGATGACGCCATCTCCCTGTATTCTGTGGCAGATGGTGGGGGGCTGTTGCTGCTGCCCATCGCTGGTAGAGTACCCTGGTCCCAAGGAGGTATGCCGCGCCTGCTGTGTCCTGCCCTCCCTTCCCCGCTGCCAGCTCACGCTACCCTCTGGTCCCGGTCAGGGACACCCCCGTTGCAGCTCTGCTCAGGATGGAGGCGCCTGGGGTGATGTGATGTCTCCACAACGTCTCTTCCCTCTTTGAAGTGGCGTTCAGTCTTCTGGAGTAGGGGGTTTGCTTGGGGTATGGGCAGCAGCCTCTGCCTTGCAGGAGTTGTGGGGAAAACAGCAGCTGGGATCTTTCCGAGCTGTGGATCTCCAATTCCCCAGCTCCAGCGTCAGAGGGGCTGCCTGTTTGCTGCAGTTCAACCCACCGAGGAGGGGCTTGCCCTCCCCACAGATGGGGACCCGTGCAGCTGAATGCTGTGATTTCAGGGCTCCCCCCATCACACACAAGTTGTGGTGGGAGATGATTGGAGACAGACATGTGCCAGCATTGGTCACAGCATCCCTGCCAGGGTATTGCTGGGAAACATCAGTTTTGAGATGGTCTTTGCTGGGAGTGAAGGGGGGGGGGTGCGGGTGTGCAGGGCTGGGGCCAGGTGATCTCCCGGCGCAGCAGTACGGTGACAAGCATCGCCGCCCTGAGCCTGGCTGACTTCTTGGTGGTTTAATGCCGCAGTCCCCGTGAGCCAGGTGTCAGGTGGCTCCTTGGATGAGAAGTCTTTTTGCCATGGCCCTGGCTGGTTTTCCTTTCTCTCTCTTCCCCACCCTTTGCCAGTCTCTGCCCTGACACTCAGGGTGGTCTCCATCCCCAGGTGAAGACGGAGATCAGCGTGGAGAGCAAGCACCAGACCCTGCAGGGCCTGGCCTTCCCCCTGCAGCTGGATGCTCAGCAAGCCATCCAGGCCCTCAAGCAGAAGAAAATCAACTACATCCAGCTGGTAGGTCCCTCGTGCGGCTTCCCCGCACCCCTCTCCTCGTGCCTCTTGTTGCTGCTTCTCACTCCCGTCCAATCCCCCATCCCCTCTGTCCATCAGAAGCTGGATCTGGAGCGGGAGACCATCGACCTGGTGCACACGAGCCCCACGGAGATCGCTGACCTGCCCAAGAGGATCCCCCAGGACTCTGCTCGCTACCATTTCTTCCTGTACAAGCACTCACACGAGGGAGACTATCTGGAGTCTGTCGGTGAGTGCCCCGGCACTGGGGATGGCTGGTTAGAGCCCACGCTGGTCCCCACTCTCTCTGGACCATCGCTTGCATGGGGAAAAAGCAGGGATGGGGATAGGGATAGGGATGGTGCGGCAGGGGATGTGGAATTGGTTCCCACTTGCTGTCCTCCCGTGGTGGGTGCTGGCAAGCCCTTTGGTGCCAAAAAGAAGCCACCAGGCGTGGTGCAGGGCTCTCTGGATGCTGCCGCAGAGGACTTGTGCGGGCGGTTTGGTGGCCTTTGCGTTGCAGGTGTACCAGGAGAGATTCGGGGAGGGGTGATGGATGGAATGGCTCACCTTCTGTTGCTGAGTAGACTAGGACTCTCGGGGTGGAAGAGCCATGACCAGGGTGGGATGTGGCTGCCTGGTGCTCCCTGGCCATGAGCCCGGCCATTGCCGCAAGCCCTGCTCTCTTCTCGCAGTCTTTATCTACTCCATGCCTGGGTACAAATGCAGCATCAAGGAGCGCATGCTCTACTCCAGCTGCAAGAGCCGGTTGCTGGACACCGTGGAGCAGGAGTTTTGCCTGGAGATAGCCAAGAAGGTAAGTGCAAGCCCACCTGGAGGTGATGGAGCAGAGACCCATGTTGGGCATCTGCAAGAGACTGTGCCACAGCCTTGATCCAGCCCCACCAGTGGGCTCAGGGGGGAGTTGGGTGTCCCAAAGGTGGGTGTCAAGACCCCAGGGAGCCGCTAACCCCCACTTGCTGCTCTCGGATGCAGATCGAGATCGACGATGGAGCAGAGCTGACGGCGGAGTTCCTCTATGAGGAGGTGCACCCCAAGCAGCATGCCTTCAAGCAGGCCTTTGCCAAGCCCAAGGGGCCCGTGGGTAAACGGGGACAGAAGCGGCTGATCAAGGGGCCAGGCGAGAATGGCGAGGACAGTTAGATCCCGCAGGACCGGGCAGTGAATGGACAGCATCCCCGTGGCGCTTCCTGGCTTCCTCTCTGCTGACCTGGAGATCTTTCCCTCCATTTCAGCCTATTTTTTTTTTCCCCTTCTTTTTCCTATTTCATTCCTTTTTTAAACATCAGGATGGCTTGTTGCACCGGGGGGGCAGAGCGATGGGGAGGGTTCGGGGTTGTCCGTGTTTCTTTTCCCTGCATCCTTGTGCAAGCCCCGGGGCTGCCAGAGGAGGATGGGAGCAGCAGGGTCCTGTCCCCCAGCCTTGCTCCCGTCACCCCTGGGGTCACAGCCGCTGCTCTCGGTGTTCCCTGGGTGACTGAAGGACGCGCTCGCCTGCAAGCTGCTCTATGCAAAGGGAAGGGGATGGTGTTGGGGATTCCTGTTTGAAAAGAGAAAATGCTTCTTTCCCTGCTCCCCCAGCCCCCAGATTTTGCTCTCCTGTCCTGCTCTTGGTGTGCATGGCCCTCTGCCCCAGGCCTGGAGAGATCCTGTCCCCCCCCCCATCATGGTGGGCTTTGCTGGCAGGAGTTTGTCCCTGAGGGGAGCCAGCCCACAGGAGGCAGAAGGTCACCCCCAGTCCTGAGCTCATCCTGGCCCTGGAGAAAGGTCACTCTGCCTTTGGGCGATGCTTGCATCCCCTTTTTGAAACCCCCCAGTAAGGCTTTTCCCCTCGGAGGGAGCTGTTACAGCTGTTTAGGATGGGAGACGGGGGCCCCCGAGCCCTGGTACCTGTCCACGTGCCCCAGCCCCCACCGTCACACCCCTGGTTTGTTGCCAGCTGTCTGGTCTGGGGTGGCCCCATTTCTTAAAAAAATCACATGGGCTACCCCAAATCCTTGTGCAGGGAAGTGTGGCAGCCCCTGCGTGCCCCCCTCCTGCCCTGGGGACGTCCCCAGCTCCAAGGGCTGAGCTTGGTGCTGCAGATTAGGCTTCACTGGGGCTTTGAGGGGGAGAGTGCCTTGCTGCTGGGTACCAGTGAGGGCTCGAGAGCTGCCCACGTCCCCGAGAAGATGGAAATGGGGTCAGTGAAACCTGCCCTCCACTTTCCTGCTGCCCCAGCAACTTGTGCCGATGTTGCCTTGGCCTCGGCAGAGGGGGAGCGGGCAGTGGAGGGGTTGAAGCTGCGGGGAGCGGAACACACTGTACTGAACGCTGTATTTTCTAAAGAATAAAGTATTTTTAAAACAGTCTGATGCTCTTTGGAGGTCCTGTGGGTTCCCCAGGTTTGGGCATTTAGCAGAGGCAGGTGCTGGAGCTGCAAAGTAAATTGCTCGGACATTGCTAGCTGGGAGCCAGCAACCATCGCAGCCTGCCCGCTGTGGCTGCATCCAGCCCTCAACACCCCCAAGGACATCTATGCTTTAATCCAGGGGTCTGGGACAACCCTTCAATGCCCGGCAGGGGTTTAACACCGGACCCCTCCAGCAATGCCCAGAGCTAGAGCCAGCTGCAGGAGGCAGCATCCCTGCTCAGCCCAGCTTTCCTTCTTTTAATGGCTAGTGATGATTTTGCAAGGCTGTACCACCGCGGCCTGGCGCTGTTGTTTTCTTGGCTGGAGAGAATCCCTGCTTGGCGATGGGAAGGGAACGGGAAGGGAACGTGGGAGGGTGCTGAGCCAAGAGGAGGGTTGGGAAGGCGATGGGGGCTGCCCACATCCTGGGCCCCCATCCTTCCCACTCCTTGCCCAGGGCAAGGCAGCATTTCCCAGGCTCCTGGGAGGGGAGTGGAGGTGAGCAGCCACCCTGCCAGAGCTCTTCAGCATCCAAAAAAAGACCAACAGTCAAAGTCTTGTAACACCAGCTGGGCTGCGGGGTCTGAATTTCTCAACAGTGGGTCCTGGCTTGTGACACAGCCACCAAAAGCCGCTGCCTCCCCCTTCCTTGCCCAGAGAAGCTCGGCTGTGATTTGGATATAACCTTTTTTTAATTTATTATGGTGTCCTGAGCAGGTTTCCCAGCAGAAAGGCTCCCTGTGTGCTGTGCCAGGACAGCCCGGGCCTCGAATGGGCTCTTGCAATGAGCCTAGCAGGGTTTGCACCAGGTCAGGACTGTGCCTGTGTCTTGGCTTTACTCACCATGCCCAGGATGAGATAGATGATTTGGGAAGCTGGCTGTAAAACAAACAAAAAAACCAAAAAAACCCCCAAACAAACAAACAAACGATTTAATGCAGTTAACCCCAGATGAGTTTCCCTTTGGCACAGAGGAGGAGGAGGAGGGAAGATGCTGCTATGCATGGAGCAGCCTCGGCGAAGGAAAGCTCCTTCTGCATATAAATACTAATAATCCTGGGCTGACACCACCAGAGTCATCTGACAAGCTCATTCACCCTTCTCCTTCGGCTCCTGCTCCCCTTCTGTGTTCAGTAATTTTTAAACTTGCCCAAATATTGAGGGGGAGTGAGAGGTGTCCCCCATTTCCCACCCACCTCCCTCACTGCCCCCGTCCCCCTGCCAGCACAGCCATCCCCAGCTGAAAGCCCCCCGTGCCAAAGAATGACTGTGTGTGGCTGTGGGGGAGATGGCCAGGAGCCCAAGGGCTGCAGATCCCCAGCTGAGCACCCATCCCATCCCAACCTGTCCCCTCCCATCTCATCCCATCCTGTCCTCTCCCATCCCATCCTCCATCTTCTAGCCCATCCCATCTTGTCATCTCCTGTCCCCCATCCCATCCCATCCCATCCCATCCCATCGTCATCTCCTCCTGTCTCCCCATCCCATCCCTTTCCCTCCTGCCCCTCCCTGTCCCATCCCATCCCACCCCACTCCAACCTGTCCTTCCTGTCCCCCCCATTCTGCCCCATATTGCCCCACATCCTCACCTGGCTTAGGTGTCAATGGGCCAGGTGCAGGCGCAGGCAGGTGGGCAGGCAGGCAGCACTGCACGGAGGGCAGCCCAGCCACGCACACAGCCTGGCTCTGCACAGCCCTCCACTCCCTTGCACTGTGGGAGGCCTGGGCACCCCCATCCTCCTGCTCACCTGTCCCATGCTGCACGATGCCTTTCTTGTCCCAGCTGCAGACCTGGTGGCCCAGGGTAGGTGGCAGCTCCTGGCAGGGCCACCGTGTGCAGTGGGAGGCCATTAGCTCTGCTGCTGGAGCTTGGGGGCGAGGGCGGTGGGAGCACGGCTGGATATTGGAGTCTCTAGTGTCTAATATAAGGGTTGAGCACAGGCTGCTGCCTCTCCCACAGCACAGCCTAGCAGGGACACACTGTCCAGTTGTTTGCTTTTGTGAGGCTTGTCAGGATTTAGACAGATTCTCAGCTCACCCTCTGTTAATTTTGGTTGAAAATTAGTAGAAGAGAATCTATTGAGTGGGATTGGAGGGTGCTGAAGCGGTGCAGGGGGAGGAGCAGAGCCGAACAACTTGCGGGCAGAGCACCAACCATCATGTGTGCCGGGTTCCCTTCAGAAAGCGGGTTACAAAGCCAACCCCAGCTCAACACCAAGCAATTCTCGGGGCAATTAAAACTCTTGCAAATCCAGCTGCTGCCTCCTGACCCCACATCCCTACACCCAGCATACATGTGAGGGTTCATGCAAGCATCAACCCCTCTCTTTCTTTTTAAGGTTTGAGGTAAAAAAGTCTACCCAAAGCCCTGGGGTTTGAGTTGATGCGTGGGAAACCTGGATTTCGTCAGCAGCCTCTGGTGCCACCTTGGGGCACGTGTGCCAGGGGACAAGGCCACCCCACGGCAGCATTTGCCCAGCCAGGGAGGGAGCTGCAGGGCACAGCCAGCTTCAGAAACAGGCAGTTGCAGATAGATGTGGCTGAGCACCTCTGCAGCCAGCCCAAGTGCTCAGGTTTTTTAGGACTCGCAAAAAAGGGCTCACAGGCCCTACGGCAAATGAGCTGCAGGGGAAACGGATGGGACCAGGATACTTTTCCCTACGGCATTCCAAGGTGGAAAAGTCCAAAGGGCAAAATCTCAGAGACACTCCTTTGGCTTCTGCTCCCGAGAGCTGAAGTGGAGCAGTTGCAAAGGAGTTACACCTGGTTGTAAGCCAAATGTGTGAATTGAAAGAGCTGCCTGACATCCGGGCTATGAAACCACAGGTGCCCACGGGAAAGGGAGATGAGTCCTCGCCCTCTCAAGGGCTCCATGCCCTGCCCAAAGCCCTGCCTGGGGGGATGGCAGCTGGCAGGGAGGAGGGCGTAGGAGCAGTAAGGAGTGAAAGGATATTTACCCAGGGAGGTAGACATATCCAGGATCAGCCCTCCAAGACTATGCAAGCCTGGGGGTGTGGGTGGAGAGGAGGGAGCCTGACCTAGCCTGGGGATGATGAGGGTTCAGGCTCAGGCTGGAGGGTGGCTGCGGCACAGAGCATCCTAAATAACCTGAAGTCCAGCCATGCTGGTGCTGGGCTAGTGGCTCTGGGCCAGGGGCTACCCTTGCATTAGGCTTCGGCGCCTTGTGCCAGCACTAGCTGCAGCCTGGCTGGCGTCTCCCAGATCTGTCTCCCTGGATGAGAGTGATTTATACGCCCAGACTATGGCAGTTTGCAGTGAGTCCCCACGTGCATCCCCCATCCCAGCTGCTGGCAGTGGGGCAGGGGACCCATTTGCAACCCCCTTTGCAAGGAGCTCCCTGCTGCTCTTCCCTGGGCAGCAGCAAGCATGGGTATTGCTCCCTCTCTCCCCTCTGTGCACCCCACCCCATGTCTGCCAAGTGGTGGAGTTTTCTCTGTGCAGAGGCTGCTAAAAGAGACAATCGAGGGAGGGCTCCTGTGCTGGGCCCGGCAGGACCCCCATGTGGGGTGGGGGTGGGAGGTCGGCAGCTGCAGCATCCCTTTGCAACCCCTTGCTGGGATGGAGAACCAGAGGAATGGCTCTTGCTGGAGGATGAGGAGGAGCGAGTGGTGTCAGGAAGGGTGGCTTCTCTCCACCCCATAAAGCCTGGCGCCTCCCTGGGGAGCATCAGCATCAGATCAGGCTCTGCTGGGAGTCAGGGAAAACCTCAAGCAGTGGGGCTTGGTTGCCACCTTCTGCTCCATGTGACGGATCTGGGAGAAGGGCAGGGCTTAAGATCTCTGACCTCTTGGATGTTTCCCTGCATTAACAGCTTGTTTCTGCCTAAAAACACCCTGTCTGTCCCATTGCCATCTGTCCCTCCAGACAGGGGTATGAGCAGTCATTCCTCATGATTTAAGGCTTAGCTGATGTTATAAATACTATCTAAAAGTAAATGTTGTTTCAAGGCATAATCCCAGGCTGATGTGTAGGTAGGTGGCCCATCTGAATACAAGAAAACCAGGCGATTCATACCCATGATGCAGTTATTTGGTTGTGCTGCCGGTGTTTAGATTGAGACTCGCTGTGTGCACCCATCCGGAGCCTGTGAGAGGCAGCAGGTCCTGAGCGGAGCAAAAGTTCAGCCCCAATTTTTAAGAGGAGTAAAGCATGGGTTTGCTGTTTGGGAGCCGGAGAGGAAAGGTCTTTTGGGGGCTGAACACACCCCAAGGGAAACGCATGTGGTGAGCCACCAGCACGGGCTCTAAAATACCCATTACTAAGCAGGAGCCCCTTCCCTGAGCTGCAGATATCAGGGAGTTCATGGGGCTTTTTCAGCCCTGACGTGGGGGGCAGAAACGAGCTGCATGGTCCTCTCCATGCCAGGAGAGAAATCCTGGTAAACGTGAGTGCTGGGAGACCGAGCAGGGGCTGAGGGGCCGCAGTGCGAGAGATGGGCCCTAAAACAAATGGGTGCAAGGCACCAGGGGTACAAAAGCTGTGAATCTGGTGGTGTTAATAATGCTCCAATTATTATTATTAATAATTGTAATTATTATTGTAAAAGTAATAATTGTTATTATTACTACTATTGCTGGCTAGGAAACAGCATGGACTTAACGGCTGAAAGCAGCAGCAGTGAGAGCAGGTGCTAGGAATGGTTTTCAGGCCATTTATTTCCCTGCAGGAGTGTGTTTCAGCAATGGGCAGCTGGAGCTGGATGAGGCGAATGAACGCCTCATGCAGCATGGGGCAGTGGAAGCGCACAGCCCGGCAGTCATGAGAGCATCGTCCCCCTCCTGCGGCAAAGTCCTGCCGGCGGGAGAAGCTGACCCCAGCCTGATGGGCTATTTTTAGTCCAGTTCCCTGTAGAAACAAAGGTCATGAGCTCGTGATGTCGGTTTCCTTCTTCTGGGCTGAACCCAAGGGTTATATCCAACCACCTACAGCACGCAGCGAGGGGCTTGGTGGAAAACCAAGGCCCTCAAAAGCTTCATAAACATTAGCAGCTCTGCTAATTAGCAGTCTCTGCCTGGTGGGACTGTGCTGCAGACTGGGGTGGAGGAAGGAGCGAGGGGGTGGAAGGCTCCACAGCCTGCCGAGCCTGGCACTTGGTCCTGGCCATGGTAGGAGGAGCACCCTCCTGGTGCCTCCTCCCAGCAATGGGGAACACATGCTCCTGTTTGCACTTGGGATGTTTTCACCACCCCTCTACCTCCTGGGGTTTCCTCATTGTGTAAAAACGTTGAGAAATGGAGGAGGGTACGAGTTTAGGGCTATGCAATGTTCAACTAGATGATGTATTATTTTTGCCCCACACAAATGTCAGCAGTGGCTTTACAGCTGCATTCTTGCTTGCTTACTCTGCCACTGCCATGGACCATTTGTCTCAGACTTTAAACGTCTTTTACCGATTACTTCCCCTATTATTTTTCCAGAAACCAAACTAAAGCTTACATAACCATCCTTCATTATGCAACCTGCCATTCAAGTTTTGTTTGCTGGGAAACACTGTGTTTGTTTTTTTCATTCTTTGTCCTTTTCACTGGGGAAAACTTATCCTTTCTACATGTCATTGGATTTATCTTTCTTTTGCAGTTAAGTGATGGATTTCTGCCAGCCTCTTAATGTGCACTGGTTCTGTTTTCACACCCTTGCTTGTACTTAAGGTAACTCGTCACATCTGGTGTTAATGGGTGCCAAGGTTAGTTGTGCTCCTGTCATTTCAAAGGTTGCTAGTTTTGAATCTTAGGATTTGGTTCTCTCCTGCGACTAATTTGGAATAATGTCTGAGATTTCTGATAGCCAGTACCCTTTCTGTGTCTTATTTCTTCTCCTCTGCAGTACAGAATGTCTAGTAGCTGCTATAAAAATGAGAAGGAAAAATTGGGTTTATTAACTGGTACGTAAAATACACTGGGCCAATTCTGAATGCTTTCAGTGAAGAAACTAGAAATGCAAGTAACCTTGTACTGTCAGATTATGGCTATATATTAGTCAACATGTCACGTGTGTCCCCCACACACATTGATTGCTTATGCCAGCAGTTCAGAATGGCATTGAAGGCATGTTATGGTGTTAGGGACACTGTTCTAGGAAAGGTTGATGTAGGATCTGTGGCTTTTTACTTGATGTGTTAAGTTAATGTAGTAATATAACCTAATATATAATGAGAAAAGCTCTGTAATGGCGATGCAATGCATATTCATTCAGTCTTAGGCCATTAACCCCTCGTGGCAAGGCAAGGATGTCAGGGTGTGGCACTATATTTTTCCTTGAGTAGCACTGAACTTGCCTCAGTAAGATCAGGATAATGTCACAGCAAGTGAAAGCTAATCCACTTGAACAGCAATGCAACTACTTGCATATACAATAATCTGGTGGTTCATAAACTGCCTCATTTAGCAACTGAGCTAAATTACCATGTTAATGCTATAGCCTGATGGTGGGTAGTTTCCTCCCTCCTGCAGAACACCTGCACATGACACAGGCAGCAATCACTTGACTGGCTGGCAAGTGGCTTTTAAGAAGCAGCTTGATTGCTTGCAAGTCAAATATTTTGCTAGGAATTCTTCTGAGAATAGCAGTGTGCTTCAGTACACGCTTAAATGATTGGCAACTTCCAACTGATGGAGCTAATGATTTTGCTCTAACTGGGGTTCTATCTCCCCAGCACATGGCTATTTGTGATATTATAGTGGGTCCCTGACAGGAGCTTCACAGCATGCCTGTGAGCATAACAGCAATAGGCAGTGCCAGGAGATTGGCTTGTTACATCCAGAAAATGAGTACCTGGACAAGAGTAGCTGTTCAATGACTTGTGAAAGCTAGACTGTAGAAGTTATGGGATATGCCTGTACATGAAGGAAGTAGTTTAGTGCTTCACTCTAGACTTCATGTCAATATTGACCTCTGAGTACATGTATACACCCACAAAATTACTTCCCCCTGTTCAAAGCATGCTCTTGCTATTAATAAAAGCATTAAATAACATGGCAATATAGGCAACAGGCCTAAGTTTTCAGAGGGGTTGCAAAAGAAACACTGATATTCTCTTACAGTGACTTCTGTCAAAGACCTGAATTATTAGATTGCTTACTGACAAGCAGTTTTTACCCTGTTTTTAGTCCAGCTCTGAGTGCACTGGAGAGCAGACCATGCAGACTTCAAGACACATAAGCAGCCAGAGGCAACTTGCATCTACCACCTGCACAGTGGTAAATGTGCCCTCCTTTCCCAGCCACTACACCACCCTGCCACTTGGTTTTCTGTTAAGCAGTCACAAAATAGCACTTATTGAATCCCATTAGCACTTTTTTCCTCTTAATTGGGAGCACCATGCTGAACAGCAGAGGGGGAATGCTTGTGCACAAAACTACAAAGGAAGAGTATGGCACCAGAGGGAGACAGCATCTAGCAGAACCCATTCTAAATGACTGCCTCCAAAAAAAATAGGTGCAAGCTTATTATACAGCATTTCTTAAGTAGTATATTCTTCCTTAAGTTTTAGCATGCATGTAGTACTATACCTGCATGTTTTCAAAAGCTTTCAGGTAGAAGCTCACAAGGAGCTACAAATACCAGTTTTCTCTTTTCATAAGAAATAAACCTATCTTCTGTAGTACACCCAGGAAACACTACTGAAGCTCTTTTGGCATGCACTCATTGAAGAGGCAGTAGTTCAGCTGAAGGGCATTAAGCTGTAGACTGCTGTTTTTATTCCACCAGATGCCCTTTTAACCACTTATGGAAGATCAGTAGAGAAGCAAACACACACAACTGGGCATAATGGCTCTAGAAATTTATTTTCAGAGCTTAGTGCTTCAACTATGATTAAAATACTTAAGCAATTTAAAAATGCTACTGACTGGGTACTAGAACTAGACAAGAATACAACTAACACCATTACTTTCATGCACTGACAGATACTAGTTTGCTCATGCCACTGAAGTAGGATCTTTCCCGTTCACTCATCACTTCAAAATGTAGGGGTCTTCTGCAGAAGTTGCACTCAGCTGATGAATGTGGTTTCAGCTCCAGACCAACATCCTTCCACGTTGCCAGCAGTTTTTCTGGTAGGAATAGAAAAATTCGTCAAGATCAGTGGATTGCTTTAGAGAAGCAGCAAAAGAGAAGTGTCAGCATACTTATTCTCCTAGGAAATGAGGAGGGGTAACAGGAATTCACTGTGACATAATTTACCTCTTGAGTGAGGTGACTGGGCTGCAAGTAAGTCTCAGCTATCCTCGTACTACCTCTTCTGACAGGATCAAGAATTAGCTACTTTCCCTGCTCAGCCAAGGAAAGCAGATTTCTTTGGACCCCACATAACAAATGAAGATTGGTTTGGACAATGCATGAGCAGAGCCCCAGCAGAGGAGGCCGTGACAGAACTGGCTGGGTACAGGACCACACTGGCCTTCACCTGTCATGCTCAAAGCAGGCTAAGAATGGAAGTATGCGCTGTGTATGCTGCAGCAGTAGGAAGACACTGTCCAGCTAGCAACACGTAGTTTTCAGTATTTCCTAGTCTCACCTTTAGTATAAAGGCTGCATAAACAGCCCAGTATTTTCATTGCACTGATGCAAGAATCCACTCACCGAGAAAATAACTCATCATCTGAGGGGTGTGGTGAGGCGTAGGGGCAATACGTAGTAGCTCTTCTCCACGGGGAACTGTGGGGTAGTTGATTGCTTGGACATAGATGCTGTGCTGGCTCATCAGCTTGTCACAGATATCTGTATTTTTAGCAGCATCTGCAACCTAAAGTTCAAAATTGTAAGTTACAAGATCAACCAAAACATGCAAGGTCACAGAACTGTCAGCCCAGCTTAGCTAGCCACAAGAATCAAATAGGACTAGTTAGTCTTCCTTGTGCCACTATAATAGTGTATACATCAGAAAGAAGAGCTAAAAGCTTGTGCTGTAGACCCCTCTGGGCATAAGCACAGCATTGCAGCCTAGGTGGGTAGCTGTTTATACCTGAACTCTTCCTTTTACTAACTTGTTACCAGTCTCCTTGCTTTCTGTATGCTGTTACATTGTGGGTTTCATACACTTTATCATTCTGCTTTACAACACTTGTAGCAGACTGAGGTCAACTTAAGACAGACTCCTAGCACGTCACTGCTGAATGCTAGGACGGGTTTGAACTTTTTGAATGTTAATTAATAACTGAAAGTGTAATGTGATCATGGACAGGACAACAGACACCACAGTCCTGTGTCAGCAGGACTCACCCTTATTGGAATGATGTGACTGGGGCAGTGCACCACAGGAAGCCCTGCATCCATCAGCATCTGTCTCATAAGCTTCACATTGCGTTGGTGCTGGCGCCTCAGAACTTGCCCCTCTGCACTCTTCAGAGTTCGGACAGATTCTAGGGCACCAGCTAAGAGCATAGGCGGCAGGGATGTTGTGAAAATAAAGCCAGCAGCATACGAACGAACAGTGTCTATCAGAGAACTTGTACTGGAGATGTATCCTCCTACACAACCAAATGCTTTGCCTGAGGAGGAAAAAAAAAAAAAAAAAAAAGGCAACCAAGCTTATTCCTTCCACCCATTAGAATGGCTTGAAGTATTATAGCCTTTCTTTGTTTCCACTTTAAGGAATGAGCTATTTTGACTACATACTTAATGTAGTCATGCCAGGCAACAATTCTAGCCCCCCCGCTAATCTTGTATTTACTCAGCACATGTTACAGCTTTGTTTTTAAACCAATCCTGATAGCATGGATCTAGTTATTACACAGCAAGGACAGTTCAAGACTCTCTCAAATACTCAGGTTTTGATTTTGGGGAAGACCTTAAGCCCAATCATCAAGCATAGACTTCAATACTGACCCCAAGAGATCAACACTAAGTCTCTCAGCAGATTTAAAATAATCTGTTCCAGAGATGCCAGAAATAGCCTATGCTCCTAAGGAGCACGCAAGGTTGTTACTGTGACTGTGTGGTCAATATCAGTCCCCTTTTCCAAATACAGGGGGATGTTCAGGTACCAGAACAGAACCACAGGTAGAACTAGGGTGTCTGGTGAATGCTTCTGTTTTGATTAGGCTGTAAACCAAGATTGTAAGTAAGTTTCAAAGCCATGAACTTTCCTGGTAAATTTTATTTATGTTTTGGGAGCTGTTTAAACAACTTCCCAGTTTGCAGCAGTAAACTTACTCCTAAGCCTACATTCTACTCAGATAATAGCAGTTGTTTCAGTTCTTGCCAAATCTCTTTACATAACTCCCCATCTCAGGTTTCTAGATTAGGAGCACTCCATTTCACATAAAAGAACTAAGTACTACTAAATATAGAGTACTACCCTACTAGCATTCTCACCTGAATTTATTCTTGAGTTGTATAATATGCCACTGGAGGACTTTTTGCTAGCTTGTTTAAAGAAACAAAAAGTCTACCTTAACTGATTTGTAAGGCCCTGTAAGTAGCTTAACACAAGCTTTTCAAACTGTGGGGCATACTTAAATCCTTCAGGCTTTTTGAAAAATCCTAGCCCGCAACAGCCCCTAGCAAGTTGATTTGAGTAGACTGATTTTGAGTTAACCCACTTAATTTGGCTGCTCAGCAGCTTTGCAGCCTTAGCTTCTGTAAAAGTGCCGGGCCACGCATACCAAGCGTTCCAGAGATGATGTCCATCTTGTGCATGACTCCATCCCGGTCTCCTATACCACCACCTCGAGCTCCATACAGCCCCACAGCATGCACTTCATCCACAAAAGTGATTGCCCCATGCTCGTGGGCCACATCACACAGCTCTTCCAGAGGACAGACTGCACCTAGAAACCAAAGCAGTGACTGGCAGTTTAGTATCCCCTGTACTCAGCTTGGATAAATATCAGAAGTACCCCCAAACACTAGGCATTTCAGAAGACTATTTTCATGTAAACCCTTATAACACTGTATACTCTTAGACCTAAAAATACAGATTATTTGAGCACTAACTGCACTGGAAGGATAGAGGAGGGTTTGATGTCAACTTACCATCCATTGAGTGAACAGTTTCAAATGCAACAATTTTAGGGGTAGATGGATCAGACTTCTTCAATAGTTCTCGAAGATGGCTGACATCGTTATGGCGAAATATGTGTTTTGGCACCCTGCTGTTTCGGATCCCCTGGATCATGGAGGCATGGTTTCCAGAATCAGAGTAGATTTCACAGCCTGAGGAAACAGCCCAGTTACACTTTATAGAAAGCATTAACTGATTCCCAGCATTGCTTTATGTATGGGAAGCGTTCAGGCAGCAAGGGTAGCATGTTCTGGAAAGTAATGCTCTTGATCAAATGATCAAGTTACAGATCATGAAGCAAGAATAATATCTAAGGCTTATTTTAGGTGTTTAAACTAACACAAGCTTGAGCTTAAGGAAATANGGGGGGGAGTTCACACCCACAGGTGGGAGGACACTAAATTCCTGCTGCCTCATTTCAGGTGGAATTTACATGCAAGAGCAGAAGACTGTGCATTTTCTCTAATGCCTTCTGCAGTTCCTAGATCTCAGTCTCAGTAAGCTGCTACTATGATTTGCATGAGCTGAACGTAATTTGAATATGGCATTAAAAACCCCAACCGTACTTTGCTGATCGAGTAGGATGAATCCTCACTTTAGGTAGCCATTTGTAAAATGTAGTCCCAACTGCTTAGGGGAGGGTTGTGTTTTTCGTGGTAAACGGGGTGCAGTTTGAGATCTCACCTGGCAGCATCTTAGCTAGAGTGAAGAGGGTGGAGTCATTGGCTACAAAGCAAGATGAGAACAACAGTGCTGCATCTTTTCCATGAAGATCAGCTAGTTCTTTTTCCAAATCAACGTGAAATTTACTTGTTCCTGAAATATTTCTTGTGCCTCCTGCTCCAGCACCATGTTGTTTCAGCGTATCCCTACAGAGGGCCCAAAGAGAGGCATTAGCATTACTGCATGACACATAGATGAATAAAGTATCATTGCTGAATACCTTCTAGTACATAATTGGTATTGTTCTAAAAAGGAACTGGCTGCAAAAAGCAGTGTTAGGTTTAAGGTTTTTGAGCAACCTGCACAACTCGGGAATCCAATAAGCTAAGAAATCAGTTACCAAGTATAGCTGCAATATACCATCCAGTTTATCTGGTAACATCTGAGGGCTTCTGAGGAAAATCCAGAGAGCAGGGTCAGTGACTGGCAGGTATACTGTAGCCCTAGAGCTAAACACTAAGTTACCTACCCCAGCTCAAGAGAAGAGCGTAAGGTTAATTATATCAAGAATAATACCAGAAGCAGCTTACGTAGCACAGTATAGAAATCAATTCTTCAAAAGCCTTCCCACAAAAGCTTCTGCGGGGCACTATAGCTTGATGCTGCCTCTTAAGAATATGGCACTACTCACATAACTGCTCCGCACACACGAGGGTGACGACTCATCCCCAGGTAATCGTTGCTGCACCAAACAGACACCTCCTTCTTGGTGATTAGAGAATCAGTATAGTCATCTGCCATGGGAAAGATTTGTGCCTTTCGGTTCACTGTTTTGAATACTCGGTAGGTGTGATCCTTCTTCTTTTCATCTATCTTTTTCTCAAAAAACTGATCATACTGGAAGGTGGATACAGCTGAAATGAAACAGAGACTTAAGCACACATGAAATAATCACAAGAGACCAGGCCGGTGGCGGTTTTGCCAGACAATCTTACATTTTGGCAAGTTATCCTGAAGCAGATGAGACACACTTTCTGGTCTTTGCTTCAGCACAATATCCTTAAACTTCTTGAGCAAGCCACTCCACTCTTCTCCCTCAGTCTCAATGTTCCTCACTGTGGAAGTAGTTGGTATTTTGGCAAATTCTGCACCTACAGACATAGTAATAAATTCCAGTGAGCTTAATCAGTTTGAAACAAAATGAAGTAAGCTGAGCTCAGCAAAGAAAACATGAAGTAACTCTAACTCTTCATTCTTTAGGAAGCACGTGCCTGAATCCATGTGCCCCTGTTAGGATCAACTATTTTATTTGCTTACAATTTTGCATTGTATGAGACAAAAGGAAAACCTTGCTATTCAATGACAACACAACATGTGATTTCCTTACAACACATTTGGTACATCATGACTCAGAAACCCACTCTATACAGCTACAGCATTTATCTGAAAGAGTTGGTACACACCTAACTGAAGGCAGAGTTCAAGCTAGCTGCTTCCTTTTCATTCCTAATATTTTGTTCAGTTAGTACAGATTTTTTTAAGACTATGCCACAGAAAACAAACAGAAAAGTAATAAGCTTCCCGAGACAGACGACAAGGCTTTACTGATATTGGTGAAAAGTTCCTTCCTTTGAAGGACAGCCCTTCCGCATCAGGATTGCAAGCCAGCCACCACCCTTTAGTTCCATAAACCAAAAAAAGCATTTGCTTGCTTTCCAGCTTGGATTTGTGCTGGTACTTGGATAGTACCTCAACCCAGTTTCTTCCATCTCTGGATATACCACCTTTGTCTATACTAGCACCTTGGTAAAGCTCTCTTCAGTCCTAAGTATCCACTTTGGGTGCAAGCGTAACAGCTTGATTCACACACTTAGAGCCAGCGTATCAAGATACAGCAAACGGTATTCCCACACCAAAATCACCTGGGGGAAACACTGCACAATATTGCAGGTAGGCCATTAACACCTACATTCTCCAACAGCTTTTTATTGCCATCTCCCATAATCCTACCCACATAATTTAAGTGGTGACTGTTAGACCTGGCACACTCTAGAGCAAAGTCAGGCACCAGAAGCTCTTGGAAGGAATCAATGTTTCAGCGCACAGAACACGTACCTTTCCTGTCCGCCTGCATTTCCTGCACATCCTCTTGGAGTTCTAGGCTGGCTTTGCAGACAACATTACTGTTCTTGTGATTCATCTGAGCTGCCAGGAACGGGCATTTGGTAGCAGAGCTCTGGCTAGCACCAGCAGGTGGGTGGCCAGCAGGTGGCTGGGATCCATCTGCATTCTGTTGGGCCACCTCTTTGGCATTTTT
Organism: Fregata magnificens; assembly: GCA_013389945.1. NCBI lineage: Eukaryota > Metazoa > Chordata > Aves > Suliformes > Fregatidae > Fregata > Fregata magnificens. Next base: position 25,046 of record WAAD01030544.1, on the reverse strand, counting down.
GGCCTCTGAGGTGGGGATGGAGAAAGGAAAGCACTTCAGCATCATCATTTTAATACAGCGACTTAAGCTTTTCTGTCCATCACCTTCGCAATTAATTTGGCATAAGCCATTCAGAACTGTTTAACTGAGCAGTCACGTTTTATTTACACAAGCACAAAATCCCAGGAACACCCAAGGGGCATATGATTTTAAGACACTAGATGTAGCACTGTAGCCTTTGAGGGGAAAAAAAAAAGTATCTCTCTTTCACTCCCAAAGGGGAGATTTTCTTTTGAGGAGTTTGGCTATTTTCAGCCACCAGTCCTTCCTCTGCTGCAAGCCTCAACTCTTTCCCCTGAGTGCCAGAGTAAGAGTCCCCCAAGGAATGTTACCGGGTAGGGCGAACAGCCGCTCAAGCGTGAGAAATCCCAGCTCCGTGATCCAGGATCACAGATCTCCAACCAGAGCTCGCTGCGGGACGTCCTAACAGGCCGGTCTCTGATTTCTGCCCATGTTTAATCACCACACACGTTTAAAGAATGAAGCAACCCTTGCCTCAAAGCTGCCCATTCCAGAAGTTTCCTTCTACGATATACGATGTCTGTACATATTTTTTTTTTCTTCCTTAAGGGCGACTAGCTCTGTCCCTAGGAAAGCTCCCCGCCACAGCTACCGCGCTCCAGCCCAGCGACCCGCTGCCCACCCTCAGGAGAGGCCTGGCTCCCGAGGCGCGGCCC
>WAAD01030544.1:0-24110 GCA_013389945.1 Fregata magnificens | reverse complement strand
CGGCTGCTGGGGCGCCGTGAGGGGATGGAAGGCGCTGTTAGGGTACGGGGGGGCTGGCTGGGCGGCTCCCGGGGCTTTGTGAGGGCACGGAGGGGGCCCGAGTAGCTGCCGGGGGCGTGCGTGAGGGGACAGAGGGGGGCAGCCGGCCCCGGGGGGCTGCGAGGGGCGGCCCACAAGGGGGGCATGGCCCACACGGGAAGAAGAGGCGGGTAGTTGTCCTGCGCTGGGTTTCCCCTCGGCCCCAGGCGATGCAGCGCTTGTTTCCCAGAAGTCCTGGAGTCCCTTACCCCCAGGACAGTAGATTTGGGGGGCCCTAGTGCGCCTGTTCATTGGAAAACAGGAGCTCTGAGTCAGCTGAGTGGGCAAACCCAGCACTACTCAGACACATCTCATGTATTTTCTTCCTAAACACCCACCTCTGACTCCCTCGGGAGTCCTTGCGCAGGGGCTGCGAAAGCAGCGGGTAGTCTCGCTGGTGGTGGTGGGATCCTGAACCCCTCTCGCTTTGCCTACAGCCGGTATGAATCTTACAGTTTCTCTATCAGTGATGCTCAGACTTCCACCACTGTGTTTTTGAAGCATGGCGCCGTTGCCCAGGTTTTGAAGATAAATAAGACTCCTGTGAGAATGACAGCAGCGAGTAAAATTGAATCCTGTATCCTCTGGTTTGCAACGGACATTAAACTTTATTTGTTTGAAAGAATATTTACAGGTGGGTTATGATAAAAGCAGTTTTCCTTATATATCTGGCCATCCGAGCTGCAGTAGTACTAACTCCTGTAAGTGTATACTAACTGCTGAAGTGTGGAAAGAATGGAGAAGAAAGATGACGATGCATTTTTTTCCTCATCTTGCGAAACAATGATTTCACAGAAGACAGGATTTCGGCAGAGTACTGCCTCTCTCGGCCTCACATCCCTCAGCCAGCTGAGAGCCGGCTCGGGCACTTTGAGGCAAGAGTGGTTTTTGTAACAGGTGCAGAGTTTTGAGGAGAGCTCCTTTAAAGCTCGCTTACTCTCGACTCATGTCTTGCATGTAGTCACGTTGTGTAGTTACTAGAAGGTGCTCGTAGTAGAGTGATTAGGGAAATACAAAACCTAGGTAGGACTGTGGCTGCTGAACTCAAGTTTGGATACAAAAGGCACTCAGAAAGTATTGGTCAGTATTTACACGTTGCAATTAATATTTAGATAACTCCTCTGTCGGAGGGCAGGGGGAGGACCAGCAGGATATTTATCTGACCCTCCTCTCTTCATCACTGATCCTGTTTGAGGATGCTGGCTGCAGTATGTAAACTTTGTGATCTGAGTAAGTAGATCAAGAGGAAGGCAACCTTAAACCATAGTCAAATGGCAGACTCGCTGTCAAGTCCAACCCATTACTAAGCTCTGAGATAGGAAACGGGACAGAGTTCTGCCCTCATGTACTCCTTGTAGGGCCCTGAAAAAAGTAGACAAGGCTTTACAAGGCAGAGGCACAGGATTTGGGTTTTAGTGGGGCTAGATGGTTTCTTAAACACTTCTTGCTTATTGGGAATTTAAGACAACATTGGTTAATAAGTCTTGATGCTTAGATCTTAAAAAATTCAATTCATTATTCCAGCAATGTAATGCAGAAGTTACTGTTAAGAAACAGCCTTTCATCAGTGGGCATCGTTAAACTTTATATATGCTAGTTTTAGTTTGTTCTGTAAGTAAATGATTAAACTAAGGCTATGGTATTTGACCCGAGCCTGCATAGCATTTGTGATAGCAAGAGTCTTGGTCACTTGGTAATACCAGGACAGTACTTCTAATTATTAGTCCAGTTAGCTGATGAAGGGAGCTCTTTTTTCACAGCTGGCTTTCAGTTAGTGTTACATGCCTCAAATATTTACATTTTGCAAAATATAATTGTTAATTAGCACTTGAAGCTTAAAGACACCTGATCGGTGTGTTTCAGATTACTGTGCTCTCTGCTCCCCTGACCATCAACATTTGACTCCCTACTCTGAAGCTTTGTATCACATCAGTTACTTTAAAAAATGAGGAAACATCACGACATTCTACTGTGCAGATACCTGGCGAGTGTCCTTAGAGCACAGAGTTAATGTGTCTGAACCTAAGGGATCACTCCAGTGATCCTTGGGTTAATTTCAGTTTTAACAACAGAAATCAAGTCCCATAGGCTTGATTTATAGTATGTTGATAGTATTTTTCCTTCTCCTCCTATTCTTCCCTTATTAATTGACCACGGTACTTAAGAGGGACAGAGGGAATATGTGTTTTGTTGTAAGGGGCACCAGAGAAAGGTGGTGTGCAAATATGCTGGCAGAGTACTGCAACAGGCTGCAGAGCTCATCTGCATAGACACCTGCCACAGCAGGTTCAATCCCACAAAAATCTGATAATGCTTCTTTATCCTGATAATCTTAATAGCAGCATCTTACCATGTTGCAAGGTTGAGGGATGAAGTACATTAGTCTGCTCTGTTGCTGGAATTCAGAATCTTGTGGTTTTGTATTCAAAAGTGCATGTGAAGTCTGAAGCCCGAAGAACATCTGCTTTTTACACAAACATCATTCAAGGTTGGCAGCTGAGACACAGCGACCTTGGCTACGATGCGGAGATCTCCAAGTGGAGCAGAACTCTCAGCTTTCCTGTCAGACTTCCCTACAATCTGTGCTATTAATCAAACACCACAATAACACTACTTTAGAGCTTGATTTTGGTGAATTTATTTAACCTTGTACACGACAGGAATTGCGCAGAGCTAAATAGCAATGGAATGACATTAACTTGACCCTCATCTTGGAGAGCTGCTGAAGGAACTTGTCCTTGTCAGTGCACAGAGGTGGCTGGGAGCTCTGGGACCAACAGAGCAGGGAAAAGTCAGGGGAAGAGGGTGTCTTGTCAACTGCTCTGCCAGTTTCCTCCCTTTGGAAATATTGCCAGAGCTTACATGTTGAAGGTGAAGTAAATACTAATAAAGCTGCCATTAATTAAAATTTCTTAGGGCTTCAGTGGATTAATTAAATGGTATTTAAAGATGTTAATTGTGGCGATGTGTTACCGTCATCCTACAGGCCTCGGGAGAAACTAGCATGAAGTGCCACGCAAATGCTGTTTGCCACACTCCAGAAGGAGGGCTTCAGACTGCGACAAGGGACAGTACCTTAGCAGCCAACAGGGGAACAGGGAGCCCGTCCTGACAGAGAAAGCAGGCTTATGTAGCCTGTTTGGAGAGAGACGGCAGGTACGGTGCGCAGGGGAGAAGCCATGGCTGCCTGTCAATAAGTAAAGGACAGAGTAGCATGTAATAAAGAAGGAAAATGGTTTAAGCTGAGGGGATAGCATTGGTGTGAGAACAAATTTATTCAGCTGGCCATGACAAAGTTTAGGTTGGTAGGTGGGTAGTTCCTAGATGTAACTGTGTTTTGGAGGAGTCTTTGGAGCTGGTACCTGAGATGCTGGGTACCAGACAGATTCAGCAGAGGAAGCTTGATTGCCTGAAAGGCCCATCTGATGCAGTGGCAGGGAAAGGGCACAGCTACCCTGAGAGTCTCTGCTGATTTTAGTTTTCTAAAGCCCATTCAGTTCTGATGATTTGTCCATTTCTTTGCTAAATAAGCTGCAAGAGCGGAAAAAAAGGTTAAATTCCAGCAGTTTGGGAGGTGGATGAGAAGCCACAGAAAGTGCTTCCCATGTAGAAATTGAAATGGGGAAAAAAAATCCCCTGCCACAGGGTAAGTTGATTTCTGCAGATGTCTATGAAGAGTTGCTGCTGAAGATGGTCTCTTTCCACATTACCGGTTTACCATATAGGCTCAGATGTAAGTTACCTTCAATATTTCCCTCCCATCCCTCTTCTCTCAAGCATGTTTTGCCCAATATTTCTGGAAACAGAACTTGATTCACAGGTTTGTAGCCTTCATCCACCCTCACATCTGTCAGCAGTTAGCCCCTTTCGTGGAATTTTCATTAATTTTATGCTTTTAAGAGCGTATTTAGATACTTCAGCAGAAAAGCAAGAGTCAAAGCCCCTCTGCACTCAGCCTGTCCAAATGAAAGCATATAATTGTACCATTAGCAACATTTAATCCCTTTTGCCCACTTCTGAAGTCAGAGCTGTGCATATTCCTAATTTTTTCCCACCCAGTCAGTGTCACAAGAGGGCGAGCCAGAAAAACAATTCCCCCTCCCCACACACAAGCCACTGTCTATATTGAGATCTGAATTTTCCAAGGGAGTGGATGTGATCCTGACATCTGGATTTAATCCAGACTCAAATTCCAGGCTTAGATCTGAGAAATTCCACCTCCGGTCCTGAGACCGGCAGTTCTTAGAGAGAACTTAGTTTACCTTTTAAGGCGAAATTCGAGGGTTGCGATAGTAGCTGCATAGTGAAAATTCTTCCCATGCTGAATTTGTTTAGCAGATTTTCCTCCTTTGGATCCAGTGTCGTCTTCACACGACGGAACAGGAAATCTCATTTCTCTCCAGGACCCTCTAATCGGTAGAGAATTTGAGCAAGCTGGAAGAGCTGCTGAACGCTGAGGCACGTGTGACCTGTTGCAGAGCGACTGAGCAGCACCCCTGTTTCACAGACGCAGGCCAGGCAAGCTTCTTACCCCACCTCATACAAACAAGCGCTGAGTTGTTTTTCTCCCCAATGTAATGGATATCTTAAAATTCATGAGCTGCCAGTGGGTCGTCACAAGGGTGTTGGGTCAGGACACTTCTGCCCATCCGCCGGGCCCCAGGTGCTGCCCATTGATGCAGAGGAGTTTGGTCTCTTGGCAAAGTCCCATTACAGGGGCATGACTCATGCTCAGTCGGGACAGCAGAAGCTGTTGCCGCCCTCATACAAGGTAACCCTGCCCTTCTGCTGAAGGGCATCACTCCCACACTGGGGCTGCTGCCATCTACAGCCCATCTGATTAACACATCCAGCAGTAGTTTATCTTAATTCCAGAATATCTCCCTGACGTCCCTGCAGTTGCTTCAGATGTGGAAAATCACATAATAGTCTTTTTTTTTCATCTTGCATCCTTGAGTTTGTCTTGCTTTGTGCAGCACACGGCAGGAAATTATACATGAATCCTTCCAGCTACTGTAAGCTTTGCAGCACTTGCAATGATTTGCATTCACACCTTTGTTTGCTCCTCTCTCACACAGTTTCCTCCTCCTCTTAGGAAGAACCAGTAGACTCAAACCAGTATAGTTAGGATTATTGCTCATTAGCTACTCAGGCAGAGATACCACCTTCTACGTCCAGTTTAGGACCTTGAACTCTCTACGTAGTCAGCAGAGAGTAGAAGTACCTTAGAAAAAGTGAATCTGAGCATTTCCTGTATCAAGGTGTGAGAGGGTGGGGAAAGGACTTAGCTCTGAAGTCAGAGCTCTCTATAGCTCTCTATAACTGGAATTTCCAGAAAGGAATTAAGTAGATAGCCTGCTCCTCTCTATATAGGAAGGGCAGCTGGCAGAGGAGAGGAAGAAGTGCATGTCTCTTCTTTGTCTGAATTTAAATGCTCCAGTCCCAGAGAGACACTCAGGTCATGTTTTTATAGTAAAACATCTTTGCTACACCAGGTAGCTCTACTGAGCTCCTACTGCTGCTCATATCTGCATTAGTGTGGGCATTGGCAGGAAGGTGGAAGTCAGAGCAAAGGCAGGATTGTAAAAGTCCTTGAAAACAAGAAATCGACCCCCAGCAGTGAAAAATGCTGTGCTGGAGCCTATGGGCTGTCTCTTTTAAAGCAATGTCAATGTTAGGACTTCTCTGTCAAGCAGAAGATTGCTAGAAATCAAGGGCATACCTTCTTCTCTCCCTCTCGCCCTGTAAAAATGTACTGGTTTTGGCTGGGGTAGAGTTAATTTTCTTCATAGTAGCTTATATGGGGCTATGTTTTGGATTTGAGATTAAAATACTGTTGATAACATGGGGATGTTTTAGTCATTGCTGAACAGTGCTTGCACAGCATCCAGGGCTTTTCTGTTTCTTACACTGCCCTGCCAGCGAGTAGGCTGGGGGTGCGCAAGAAGTTGGGAGGGGACGACCCCAACTGATGAAAGGGATATCCCACACCATATGACATCAAGCTCAGCAATGGAGGTTGGCTGGGGCTGCCATTGCTCAGGGATTGGCTGGACATCGGTTAGTTGGTGGTAAGCAATTGTTTTCTTTTGCATCACTTGTTTTTCTTAGTTTTGGTGAGTTTTTTTCTCTCTTTGTTGTTTTTTTCCTCTTTTTTAATTATTAAACTGTCTTCATCTCAACCCACAAGTTTTTGCACTTTTACCCTTCTGATTCTCTCCCCCATCCCACTGCGGGGGGAACGAGCGAGCAGCTGTGTGGGGATTAGCTGCCTACTGGGGTTAAACCATGACAAAAAAAGTCATCTCTCTGACTTGTATACATGTCCCATGGGCCTGCCACGGACACCTTACAAGGCAGTAGCATATTCAAGTGCCCTCACTCCTCCCCAGTCACACCACACTCGGTTTGACACAGTAAGTTAAATCCTTTGTAGACAGGTTTTTAATCAGTACTATTTCCTGCAGATGTACATGCTACCTGTCTTTTCCCAGGTGTAGTAATACAAATAAGATTGCCTTTTCAGCCTGGAAATAGGTGTAAAGGCATCCTGTGAAGTCCTAATAGTCTCTGATCTCTTTTGGGTGGGTGAAAATGATGGGATTTCAAAAGGCTGTCACCTTAAAATGTCTATTGTAGGTACAGTACACCTACAAGCAAGGCTAGCTGTTGTGGTTTGTTTCAGCAAAGGCTTATTCTTCTCTTATGCATCCGGTATTTTAGTTTCTTCTGCAAGTATCGATATTTCAGTGAAGTAAGGAGAAGGAGAAGCATTTCAGAATGAAATACCTGCTGATGACATGAGAAGTTGGGGGAAAATCCCTCTCCTGACTAGAATCAAGCTGGGAATTCCTGTGTGGGTGTTAACCCATGAACGAGTACCCAGTGAGGCAAGATGACTCTTCTGTTACCTGGGTGGCTTTTCTTCTTATCCAGCTATTCCATAGCATTAGATATTGCTGGTCTTGAAAGAGTCTTAAGAACTGTCTTGGAGAAAGCAAGCAATAAACAGAGGGAAGTGTAAAGCAGTTTTGATCTTTTATTGCTTCCATCAATGGTCAGTGAAACTTTATAGTTAAAGAATTAGTTGTTATGGTTAATATTAGTTGCTATAGTTTTATAGTCAATTAGAATTAGCTCCTTGAAAGAAACAATCCAAAGGGTTGAGAGGGAAGTGGCCAAGCAGTAGAGCAGAAGGATGCCTGCCTCACATCTAAGTGGAGATGTTCCAGACGTGAAAATAGCATAAAAGTGTGTGGCAACAGGGGATATGAAACATAACAGGGCCAAACCCACTCCTGTGAGTGGGAGGAGAGTCTGTGTAACACCGTAGCCTGCGTGCCACAACAGAAAGCTGTAAGGATGAGCTATAGTCTTCTTGCTGTCCAGCTCCTTCCTCTGCAAATCTTTCCATCTCCCAGTGTAAGTGTTGGTGTGTTCTGCCCATGGGGTTTGCTGTGCTATTTTGCAATAACTCTTGTTGCTTAACCTTTGAGGTGCAAGCCATATTATTCCTCCTCATGCTCTAAAGGTTACAGATGAAGTTAGAGGGTGGTGATAAGGTATTAAAATGAGAAGAGTGTCAGCAACAGGGAAGAAGGGGCCAGTGCTGAAATATTAAGGGAGGAAACTAGCCTATCATATCTCCAAATCTGAACTTGGGAGCTGCAGACTAGAGAAACTCTGTGACATATTCAGGTTATTGGAGTATATGAGGCTTCCGTTCCTTGTTTGTCTTTGTACTGAACTCTTCAAAAAGCTGGCAAGTGCTCTGTTTGCACTGTCTTACAAACAGCTTAAATCATGCAAAGCTCTGGGCTCTACTTTCAAGGCTCCTGGGCCACTCTGCCTCCCAAGCAGCACAGGCGGTACCAGGAGGAGTGCAAGTGAGGACCAGCCAGGACAGCTGGGATGGGAGGTTTCTTGGGGTACTGTGCCCCGCTGGCAGCCTTTTCTGCACGTAGTTTATCTGAACTGATGGTTTTGCAGCTGCTTTGAACACCATTCCAGCTGAGATCTACAGGGCTAGAGGACTCAAAGGAGCAAGTTGTCTCCGACTTGGTGTGTTGAGCAAACCTAATCTTGTTAGGTGTTGGCTTGGGGTGGTGGTAATGGTTGGAAAAGGTTTAATGTGTTGGTTTTGTATCTCCAGGAGATGTGGTAAAGAACCTGGAGTATCTAATGTCTTCTTTCAGGAATCCCTCCACTTAATCAGGCAAAATGCATGTGCTTGCTCTTGGAAATGCACATTGTCCCAGCCCTGGGCGAAGAAGACAGAAGCTGATTCTAGGAAATGTCCTGGAAAGAGATGGTAGTGCAAACATTGCATAACAAAAATGTTGAAAGAGATCAGCTGAGAAATTAAGACTGAAATGGCAAAAATACCTGGGGCTAAGTAATTCTCTTTACTTCTGTGCATGGTTTCTCATGTCAAATTGATTGTAAGAGCAAACCAAAGGAGAGTAGAGGGTTATTCCTGGCTTAGCATTAGTGATGGATCATGTGAGTGACCTGTGTGCTGTGGTTTTATATAGACCTCTGCCAATCTTACGGAGCTTTTATATACATTAGAATATCTAGTCTCTTCAGACTTGCAAGTTGCAGCACTTTGCCCAAAAATTCCTGCAGCCATCCCACAAGCTCCTAGGAGAATTAGAGTGTAGATGTGATGGTTTGGTTTTTTTTAAGTACTTCCAATCTTGATTTTTAAAGACCTCTAGTCTTGACAAGTCTCTGCTTCAATGTTTAACTTGAAAAAGCAATTCAGAGTTCATGTTCTCAAAAAGTTGCATCTTGTTTCCAGTGTGAAATTTGATAATGTGGTAATTAAAAAAAAAAACATTCAATGTTAGGACAGGAGACCTCTCCTGAGACACCCCCCCCGTCTTAGCACTGATAAGGGATGATTGATCACACAGGGAGAAAGTACTGAGCCATGACAGAATGTGGTGTGGAGGGGTGGTGGCTTTACGTGGAGAGGTAATTTGGGGTGAAGGGTAACTGATTCTCTCTAGCCATCAGTACCACCAGCAAACTTTCAGATTAACTCCACTGCACAAGGCTATTGCTGGGATGCTCAGGTTTAAGCAGTGGATGAACTGTTTCCCCAAAAGCTCTGATGACGGTTGTGTATTTCTGTTGTTTGGCACTTTGAAGTCTGCAAATACAGCGCAGCTGGCATGTATTATTTCAGTGTTTAACAAGTAGAGAAGTGGTTGGGTTGCCTTGCCATGTTTTTCCCCAGCCCATTCACTACTTAAAGGTTAATTCTTCTGCCTCTGATGGAGTGCGCTGAGCAATCTCTGTGTCTGGGTGGATGTGAGGTAGGGCTTTTTTGCCAAGCTGAATTTTGTGAGAAATTTTGGAAGAAGCAGTTTTGGGGAGAGATGTCATGCTGGGCAACACACACTTACTAGGCCAGGTTCTAAGATATGAAGCAGACATTCATCCTGTCCAACCTGCAGCAGGAATGAGACCCTGTAGTGGAGGGTGGGGTACCTGGGAGGGGGGCAGCCACCACTTCAGCCACAAAACAGGAGCCAACAACTCTAATATGCGAAGGTGTGCAAACCCTCTGGATCCTTGTGCTACCTAGTGCTGAAATCCAGAAGGGTCTTCAGGGCTTGCATAGCACCTGGTCTTGCACTTTGGCTGGAGGGAGAGAGGAGGCTGGTGCTTGGCACAGCAAACGAGCATGCTGCTCTTCTGTGGGTGAGTGAAGGGGGCAAGCTCTGGGTTCCCTTGTGAGCCTTTGGGGCCAGGAATTGCTCCACGCTACCTGTGCTCTCTGTACTACTGTCTCAGAAAGGTGATCCCCTTTCCTAAGTTTGCTTCAGCTTGGTTCCCAAAACTGTGTGGCGTCTCCTCCACAGCAAAAACCTTGTCAAGATATATTTACCATGAAGGACGATGAGATTTTGAGCAAGTAATTGAGATTTAAAGCTCCAATTACAAAAGCAAATAAACTAGAGCTGCTTCCTAAGCTTGTGTTTTAATTGGAAGAAGTGATTTCAGTACATCCTTCCCAAAGTCCTTGCACTGTCTCTTGGGCTTGATAGCCAGTGACCTAGTTTTCATGGAGCGATCTCGCGGCGGTGCAGTCCCCCACCCAGCTGCACTTGGATGAGGGAGAGCAGTGCATGTGTATGGTGATGGTGCGTATGCCTGGAGTTTGATTGCTCTGCTATTCAAAGTTTCCTTGGGTAGAAATACTGTTTCATATTTACTTGGCAGCTTTTCTCCTTGCTGCTTGTTCTGGTTTAATTGTATGGAATCGTGTCTGTTCCCTGGCGTGCTGTCAGTTGTGCATGTTGCTGAATACAATGCCTTTGGGGGTGGTAGTGAGCACAAGTGACACCTTAATAAGGGTCCCTGGAGATACGGCTTTAGTACTAAGCTGCCCCCATCTCCCAACAGTTGTCAGTTTAGGGCTTATTAGTCACACATCCCTCCTTTGAAACAACTATTTTTAATGCTCCTGCTCTATGCTGAGTCCTCAGAAGCCCTGTTAGGTTTTGCCATCTTTGCCGATGGTGGCTGCTTCTTAATTGCTCAGGTAGCAGAAGTGGGGCTTGAATCAACATTATCTCAGCTTATCTCCCTGTCGCCAGTGGATTTAAGCAGATCAAGACATTTATAGGGATCCTGTGTAGATGCAAAACACAGCTAGCTGTAGAGGCCAGGGCAGATCACATGTACCTAGATGGTTCCCCCCAGTGTCAGCCATCCATGCCCTTGCCCTCAGCCAGGCTCTGCCACCCCGCTGGCAGATGGGCTCTCCACTGTCATGGTCAGGAACAGGTCTTTCTGCCAAATGAACAGCCTGGCCCTGCTGGCACATGACCTCTCCTAACTTCAGTTGTTAGTGTCACGGCCTTTTCTCCACTGGCCTTGATGTCTCTTTGCAGCACCGATGTCTCAGGGCTGTGACTGCCAGCCCAGCATGTTAATTTAACCCTCTGTGCAAGCTGAGGCAGTGCATGTGGAGAAGCTGGTATCTCTTAGCTTCTCACAGAGGAGTCAGGGGAAGAAGTGACTCGGGATAGCACACCCCGGCACAGGGGGGTGTGGGGGAGAAGAGCAGGGTTGCAGGTGAAGTGCAGTGCAGGGAGCCGGGGCTCAGCTGTTCAGCAGGATTTGGTATGGCTCCTCTGCTGGAGCCCCGTGTCTGCCTGCCCTGGGGCTGTTTTCGATCCTGTCTCTCTCCTGTTTCATGGTTTATGTCAGTGTGGTTTGGGCAGTGGCTAGTGAACAGGCTCTGGGCTGCTGTTGCTTCCTTGGAGGAGATGGGGAGAGCCTGGTGCATCTGTTGGCTAAAAGCTTGGCAGAGAGCAGGCTGGGCAAAGCAGCTGCTGCTGCCAAACGGGATTTTGTCCCCAAACCTCTCGGGGCTAGGCTAGGGTCTGGCATTACCCCTGGCCTGCTTCTGGGCTTAATGAGCTACCTTATCTGTCATGTTCCCCATGGCAGATGGGGTCTCTTCAGGATTAATTAAGGATCATAACTGTGACCTAGTTACCAGACTTGTGCTATTGTTACTGGAGCTCTCTGAGCCATCAGGCTGTTTGAGAGAGCTTCTTACCCTTGTCTGCTCTGGTTACTCACTCCGTATATCCTTCTGGGACTGACTCTGAGCCCCAGGCAGGATCAAGTTACATTCATTTCTCTAATAGATTCTTGCCTTACCCTTGGGTAGGTAGCTAGCTGCTTCCTGCTTGCAGTGCACCAGTCGGTGTGGGGATTAGACATGCTGGCCTACATCTTTCACAGTGTTGTCTCCCGTTTGAGAGGGGGATCAGAAGATGGTGAGAGATCAGCTGCAAGATTAGAGAGGATGGTGCTGGAGACAACATCTTGAGACAGTCCAGTTCTGTGCTGCCATGCCTTAAACCATACTGATGCTGAAGGGATATCGCAGGGTCTCTCTTCTCTTGGCTACTCAAATCCTTCTCATTTCCAGTTTGTACTTTATTGTACCAAGCCTTTAGGAATGCTCCCCATAAAGGAACAGAAATGACTAGAGCTTGAGAAGTAAATTGAGTTCAAGCTCTTCTAACCCTGCTTCTTGCCTGCCAGATTTTCAGGTAGGGCACTGTTCCAGCTGGGGACGACTTGGTCTCGTATTCCTGTGGTCTGCAGACCTGCTACAACCAGATCCTTCCTTTGGCTGGGGAGGGGTTGCACCACAGGGATTGTGGTGGGGACTTGTCCCCTTCACACCTTCCTGCTGTCTCCTTCCCTCCCTTTGCTGCTTGTTTGATGAGAGCTCGCATTGCCTGGTGGATTGAATCTCACGCAGCCGGGCCATTGCATGGGCTCACAGCCTTGTGCAGAGGGGCTGCACATGGCATTTTTACTGTTCACGAGGAGGGTTTATGTTCCCGAAGCTCCCCACGGTCACCCACAGAGCTGGTCCTTAACTAGCCTGATGTTCTGCTCGGGGTCTGATTGTGTCCCTGGTGGGATCCCAGCAGCTCCTGCTGATTTCAGACAGGAAGAGCATGAAGGAGGCTGTTGAGTGGGACCCCTGGGAGACAACGCTTCACTTTGTTCTCAGAAGCACGTGCAGCAGGGAACTGCTTGGCTTTTCTCCTCTGCCTCGGAAAGCATCACTTGTGTTCCAGTGACCTGTTTATTATGTAGGTCATCATCAGCTGGAAGGAAAAAACAATTTCAAAAGTAGGAGAAATCTAGCAGGGTTCCTCCACTGAGCAGCTCTTTCTGGAAAACCAGGGAAAATTCCCCTGGGGGAGGTGGCAGGCAGCATGGCCTGTTCATCTTCCACCTACCCTGGGCAGAGCAGTCGGAGAGGGGAAACTGCAGCTGGAGGGATGTGCGATGCCCTGAAAGCAAGCAGATCCAATGTGCCCTGTGATGGGGGAACAGTGCATTGAGGTAGACAATAGGGACTTGACTTGAGTGGTCAGGGGTTGTTTGTCCTTTAATGACTTTCTTGGGCTTGGTTTTGCTAATTAGGAGGTTGTTTCTGCTGGTCTTACCTTGGTCATGTGTCTGCACGGTGGAGATGTGCCATATGTGCTGGAGGAGCAGTCCCTGCTGGGAGACAAGACTGTCCCACCGGGGGTGAAAAGAGGACACAGAACAAGCAAATGCCTCTGGATGCCAAAAATAAAACTGGGACCCAAACCAAAATTCATCTCAGTGTCATTCCAGTGCCATTAACCTGGGGCTGCTCCATTTTGCTCGTACCAGAGCTGACGCCTTGTGATAACCACTGAGAAAAGAGAAAGGCCTTAGCATAAACTCCTGACTGTAACCTAAGCAAGGGACAGACTGCTCTGTGAACAACAGGTTTGGTGAAGTCTGGCATCTCTCATACTTGCCTCTGATGCAGTAACTCTTAATACCTCTCACTATCCTCGCTTCTCTCCCAAATCCCCTAAATACCAACTGGGCTGGAGGCACCCTGTGCCCTGGCTACTTCCTGCTTGGGGAAGTGTGTGTGGGTGTTTGCTGGCCAGCCAGCAGGCAGCCCTTTCCTTAGCAGGAGCACAAATGTGGCTCCCCTCTCTACTTGCTCACTGAGGGATTTCTCTTTTCCTTCAGAATGCGTAGAAATGTGATGTTTTTGAGACAGCCAGGCTTCACAGGAGCAGCTGAAATCACTCACAGGCTTCGCCGGTAATCAAGGTGAGACAACATGATCTCCTAAGTTGTTAACTTAGGAAATGAGATTTCAATATGCTACATTCTTGGCGATGAAGAGGTGTATGGGGAGGTGGGTTGTGCAGCGAGCAGAGGGCTCTGCTTTGCTGTTTGCTGGGTCCCCTCCTTGGGTTCCCATCATAGCTCTGTGGCTGCTCACTGTAGCAGGGCTGGCTGAGCAACCCCTCGCTGGGCACTTTTGCTGTTGCTGCATTCACCCCTGCTAAGCCTGAGTGAAGCCTCTCTAGTTGCAGGAGGCTCCTGGCACAGACTCTTGTGCTTGAAGGTGCAACTGATCTTTTCCTAGAATACAGGTTCTTGCAGAGCTGCTTGCTTTGTTTTAGATGTGCTCATCTCCTGCAGCCGTTGCTCCTTGCTTTATACCAGCATCTGCTGCACTATCTAGATAAAGCACGTACCTCTGTCTGTGACTGGACTGTCCTCCCTTTTCAGCATCTTGATCTCAGTGGTTTCTATTTAATATATGAAGATGTCTCCGCAGATCGCAGTTTCCCTGCCTTGTTGATCCTTAGCCAGCACTTGGAGGGTTGTCTCTGACTCCTGGCCCACCAACTTGGTGAGGCCGAGCAGTGAAAAAATTTCTTCTCTAATTTTAACCTCCCTAGGGGCTGTGCCAATGTATTTGTTCACCTGTGCCAGGTGAATCACACATTCTCCCACTATCTGGGCAGACTCCACCAATGAAGAGAGGGGCTGGGAGGGTGGGTGGAGACAAAGCAGGTGGTGGTGGATGGTTGCTCATGTGTGCTAGTGCTGGAGCTGCTGAGCCTGGGGAGGGGAGCCTTGCGTCTCCTCCTGCGACTTGGACAGGTCAGCTGCAGCTCTGGGAGAGAGTTTCATGGGCTGCTCCTAAGCCAAGTCCAATTCTTGCTTTAGAAAAGAAGGACTGTCCTTTTCTGAAAGACTGCTGATCCCTCTCCTAAACTACTGGTTTTGTGCAAGTCAGAGCTTGGTGGCTTACCAGGGCAAGGCCTGTTGCTTGTAGCTTATTAGCTGTCTAACCCAAGGGTAGGCAGTCCTTGTCTCATCACACCACAGTAGTCTAGGGAGAAGTCAATGTAGGAAGCAATACAGCAATGCAATTTTGAACAGAATGATTTTTTTTCACCTATGGTAAAAAGACATCTCCCATGCTTTGTGCACCCATGCAGAGCAGAGCATTAAGAAAGCAGGCAAGCAGGCACGTATCTTAGCTGGAGGCACTGCCATGCGATCTGCCAGTGTACCACAGACAGCTTTGAAGTCTTACTCAAGATGTAGGATTAGGGTAAGTTCCTAGCACAAGATTTTCCAAGCTAGACAGGGGACAGGTGCCCTGAGGCTGGGATTGTCACGTTTGCTTGGTGGGTCCTTGCACAATGAGGCTGCTGTGTGCTGTAGACAGCAGAGTGCTGGACCTGTCGTGTTCTTGTGGTAAGAATGTCAAGGATAGCCTGTTATCTTTGCCTGGAGGAAGGGTTTGATTAGAAACTGTCTCATAAATGTGTGGTTATTGAATGAGTTGCTCCTTCAGTATGTATGAGCCACCTCCATATACATGCCAAGTGCATCTGTCCTGGGCAGGCATGCAGCTGGTCTAAAGTAAAGCAGATGAGCTTTCTTCATCACAAGCTTTTTCTCATCAAGCTTTTTCTAAATTGCTCCCTGCATGGAGCAATTCTCCAACAATGCTAAACACAGCAGCAGGGGTGAGTCAAGCAGATCTCGTCAAGGCTGCCCTATTTTTTCTCTTTTTGGTTTTATTATAAATCGAATCCAGTGTGTCACGGGGCACAATGCTGTTCCCAGCACGATTAGTGGCAACAAATAGCTGCCCAGGCATGGTATGTATTGTGTGGTAGCTGGGGAGAACCTCCTGTTCCCAACATCTCTGGCCTGTCTGGGGCTTGTTCCCATGAAATTGTGGAACTTAACTAAAGGATGATTGGGCTGTGAAAAAATCATTTTAACCACTGATTAACTGAGTGTACTTATGTGTGTCTCATTGTCTTCAGAAGTTGGTGAGGCCATAAGTTTAGCAAGACAGAGCGTCTAACTCAAGTTCTTAAATGGGAAGCAAGGCGACCTGGTGGTGTAATTTCCCGAGGGAGTAATGGGTGTTAGGGTCCAGACATAAACCAGTCCCGAGGTATTGGAGGGCAGGTTGAGACCTATGCGGGCAGGCTGGCGTTCTTTCACCTCCCTGGAAAGTGTCTGGTGTTGCTCTGAAGAAGAGATGAGGTTAGGTGGCCCTTGGACTTGACTTCTTCAGATGGAAGCATTGGCAACACTCTGCCTAGCCTGGGGCTCTGCACAGCTTTCTGTTGCAAGAGCACATCTCCCATTTGCTCAACTTTGCTTAGCTTATCTCAAGATAAGTCTTGATGTTGTTTAACTCAGGTTTTCACCCAAACCACAGGACAACAGTTTAACG
Organism: Fregata magnificens; assembly: GCA_013389945.1. NCBI lineage: Eukaryota > Metazoa > Chordata > Aves > Suliformes > Fregatidae > Fregata > Fregata magnificens. The sequence goes on along the minus strand of WAAD01030544.1, from coordinate 7,933 downwards.
GTTACTGTAGCCTCAGATGATGTTGTAGAGACCGTCCAGAGGAGGGCCACGAAGTTGGTGAAGGGTTTAGAGGGCAAGCCGTATGAGGAGTGGCTAAAGTCACTTGGTTTATTCAGCCTGGAGAAGAGGAGACTGAGGGGAGACCTCATTGTGGTCTACAGCTTCCTCACAAGGGGAAGAGGAGGGGCAGGCGCTGATCTCTTCTCTCTGGTGACCAATGATGGGACCCAAGGGAATGGCAGGAAGATGTGCCAGGGGAGGTTTAGGTTGGATATTAGGAAAAGGTTCTTCACCCAGAGGGTGGTGGAGCACTGGAACAAGCTCCCCAGGGAGACAGTCACAGCGCCAAGCCTGACAATATTCAAGAAGCATATGGACAACACCCTCAGACACATGGTATGAATTTTGGGGTTGTCCTGTGCAGGGACAGGAGTTGGACTTGATGATCCTTGCAGGTCCCTTCCAACTCAGGATGTTCTATGATCCTATGATTCTGTTGTCGGTAGTGGAAGAGCTGTATTGGAACATGGAGGGTCTTTAAAGTGAACACCACTCTGGGTCTTGAATAATAATCAGGGCTGCTAGTGAGTAGCTGTCCCACCAGTTACTTGTCTTGCAAGCTTCAATTGTCCTATGAATGAAACAACCTTTATTTTAATTAATCTCAAAGTAGAGGGTGCTTGAAGGAGTAAAACACCTTGGCTGTTCATGCTGCAGTGAGCTTGCTGCAACCCAGGGTTGCTCTTTCCTGCATGTCCCCCACCCTGCCAGTGCTCAGGTCCTGCCTTCCACCTCTGAGGTGGTGCAGTGGCCCCAGCCCAGACCTAGGCTGCCCAGGGCGGGAGTGAGGAGCACAGCTGGACCCTGCTGGGTAAGAGAGGAAGGACATGGAGATGACTGTGCGCCTCTGGATGCATGTCAAGGGAGGTGAGGAGGCAGGGTGAGGTCACTGGAAGCTCAAACTGATGGTCTTAGCATGGCTCCAGTCTCCTTTCTGCAGCCTGCAAGCAGATCCTAGCAGCCTCTGTCCCCATCCCCACACTGCTCCCTTGCTCACATGGTATTTTCAGACACTGCCAAGTAAAGCTCCCCACCAAGCCTTCATCAAGAAGAATGAGATGGCTCAATTACAACCAGACAAAGCCTTAAGGATCACAGCCTCCAGTAAGCCACTGATGTCTCTGGTTGCTCAGCCCCGTGTGGACACTACAGCTTGGAGTGGGACCACACAGGGAACTGGCTTTACAGCTCTCTTGTGCTGGGTGAGATCGTGTTGAGGGGGATAAGAAAATAGACCAGTGTCCCAGCGTGAATCAGGCATCCATTTACATACAGCTACTGCTTCTCCAGTGGTACCAGGCAGTCCTGCAGGGTGACAGGCTGCAAGGGTGAAGGACTGACTCTCCTCTTGTGACAGGAGGGTTTATGCTAGGCAGTTGTGGCTGGCTACTGTTTGTGAGAGAAGAACAAGACTCCAGATTTGGACTGAAGAGCTTCCCTACTTCTGAGCATTCAGGGCTGAAGATGTGGTAGCTTGATCATGACTGTTGAAGCTTTTTGGTTTGGAGGTTCAGGCTATATCTCTGGGAATTGAGGAGACAAGGCTACAAACAAGAATTTTCTGATTTGATGCCTTTTCAGATTTGGTATTGCAATTCTCTTGCATTTTAAAGTATTTTTCCTAGGCTATTGTATGATTCACTGTTGGCTTCCTTTTCCATCTGTTTTAAGCTGAACTTCATGATGGCACACGGTTGTGCTGTGGTTGTGCTGACTGCCTGCCAGCGGCTTTGAACGTGGTGGCCATGCTTCAGTTCAGTGAAAAGCTCAAAGAACAGTAAAGCTTTTAAAGGTCCCTAAGGGATCTCTGAGACCACATAGCCAGTGTATAGAGATCTTACAATACACTGACCAAGAAAGAGGCTGTAGCAGACTCGAACCATAGTAGCCATGAGGAAAAACAACCCCAAACATGCAGAAACTAATTATCCAAATACTAAAGCCATGAGGGACCAGGTTTCCTTAGGTCTGCTGTTGATGGAGCTCCTTGCGTGGCAGAGGAAACAAAAGTTGCTCACAAATGAGAAACCAAGTGAGTGGAAAAAATTTCTGGATTGCCTGCAACTATTTGCCAGTAGTGTAAGGCAGACAAAGGTTAAACATTACTTTCTATCTAGTATCTTCTGTACTTTTTTTCATTTGCCCAGTGCTAATTCAGCGTAGCTATCTGGAGGGTGGGATGGCACACACAGCGCTGGGGGGAAGAGGTGCTTTTGGGTGAGGATATAGTGTGAATGTCCACCTTTGTGAGATATCCTGCCCAGGCTAGGGCTGCTGTTGCCACCTAGACCGAATGCCACTGAGCTTCCGGAGTGAATGTGTGCTGCTGCGGGACTCTGCCTCAGGCAAGATGCTACTTGTGGCAAGCATGGGAAGGGGGATTTGGCCTCAACATCCAGGGTTGCTTCCTCTCTGGAGTTACTGTGCTGCAGTCAGTCCCATTATGTACGATGGTATCTTTGGACAAATGAGAAGGTGATGACTTAGCCTGTGTTATAACCCCTGCCCTCGGTTTCTCCAGGCCCGTCAGTTATGAGTCACTGTTTGTTTATTTACAAAATGCACGCAAACAATATTAATACAGAGTAACGCTATTACCGATGCTGGTGTTTGGACATCAGGCTGTGTTTGCAGAGCAGAGACAGAATAGTTGCACAATCTGTGTAAGCAGTCACCCACTCCTAAGAAAATCAGTCAGATATCTCAGTTTGCCCACCTGACCAATTGCTTTAGCCCAATGACCTGCCTCTCTGTGGTTACTTTTACTATGTAAGGGGTTTGATTTTCCTGCTGCAAAGGTGGTTTAGCATGCGTGGGCTTTGTATCATCTTTCCACTTCCTCTACTGCATAAAAGCGTTAGGTCAAAAGCTGTAAGAGCATCACATCTGCACAGCTGTATTTCACTTGGAAAGGAGAGGGGTTGTATAAAAGATATGTTTAACTTAAAACAATTCAATGAGTTTACTAGTGATTTTTTTTAATGCTAAAGCCTCCTCTCCATGGTCTAAGCCCAGAGCAACCATTGTGAGTGCTAATATCACCAGCAGAGCAGCAACCATGGCTCAGCTCAGGGGCAGTGTTTGGTGCTTTACCACACTGAACAAGGACATTCACCTATGTAAGAGCTTATGGTGTGGTTGGCACCAGGAACATTTAGCTTATAATTATGCCATCTGGAGGGGAGATGAGGGTACATCTTTATAGCAACAAGGAATTGTTTCTGTAACTGTGCAAGAAACACATATGAAGCGGTTGCAGTAAAATCATGCTTTTGCTGTTTGGTTGAAGTTGTAAGAACAAGGCAGGCCACTCCAGAGGTGTGGCAGAAAATCTGCTCTAGCATAGTCCTGACCTAAGATAACAGACAACAGGTAGGTGCAAGTAGTTGTTGGGCTAGCACAAGAGAGTTGGGAGTCTTTGTTTATAATTAGTGTAAATAAGCCATGATCAAAGATTCTCATACTCCTCCTCTTTGGGTCATTTTTATCCATGACATCAATGATTGCAACATCAGCATGACTAATCCCATGCATGGGATTTATCTAAGACGTCTCATCTGAGGTTAGGCTGTTTGTTTGCACAGTGTGTTGTAATACTTTACAAACAAGAAGCAGAGCAGCCCTGTGTGGAGGTGTCTGCCCTCTTTGGAGATGGTGGCTTGTCTTCTGCTCATGCTCACAAGAGGCAGAAGAAGAACTAAATGCATGAGTCACTTTGAGAAACAAGCCTGTAAAATCCCACACCACCAGGCAAGGAGGCTTTGTTTTGTGCAAACAAAATTGAGTCTCAAATACTTGAGTCTTGGCTGACTGTATGTGACAAGCAAGTCAGACCAAACGTCCATCCAGCTAGCAGCAGACAGTAAGGGAAGATGTTGGTGTGTGCTATGTTCCTGGCAATCCCCTGAGCCAGAGGATACAGCCCAGGACATAAAAGTGCTGGTGAACCCATTCTGCATTGATCTGTCTAACTCTTCTATGAACTTGCTTCATTTAGATCCAGAACTTGGCAATGAGTTAGACAGTTCTGTATCATTTGGAAATGAACTTCCTTCAAAGAAATTAGTATTGTGTGTTCAATGTCAGCTGCACTTTCCTGCCCTCTAAACTCTAGGATAGCATATCACACTGTTGTAAAACTTGCTGGTCTTTACAGCTCACAGTTTGAAAGGCATAAGGTTTCATTTTGGCTAAGTATCCTGTAATGTCAACAGCTTGCATTTCTGACATCTTTTGTCATGGTGTAAGTATTTATCGCAACTATGTTATGCTGGAGGGTTTTTTTCCTGAAGGTCAGGACAGTTGCAGATGAAGTAGCCTATGCCTCCCTGTGTCAGTCCCTTACTGTACCTCTGCAATTTCTAATAAACGTTTGCTGATTAGAAAAGTTACCCTTGGAGTAATTTGACAGAACTAAATGCTGCCAACCCTAATTGTTCAAGAAGTTGACTTAGCAAGTGGGGTCCTTACCCTCTGCCTTCTAGCTATGAGCCTTTGTGGTGCACCTAGGTTTGTGACGAGGACCATTCTGCATAACTGGGAAAACAAAACACTGGATGTGTTAGCATGAAGTTCTCCTACTCCCTGAAATTGAACACAGGCTCTCTTCAGGTGAATATAAAACACTGAAAGACGCATAATAAAAGTAACAGGAGTTGGAAACAACTAGCCTGGCACCTCAGCTCTAATTATAACAGTGTTCAGCCACTGCCTGCACTTGGCAGAGGTACTGTCTTCTGTGAACAAAGCACCCAGCTTGAACCAGTGCTTGGCCATTCTCCAGCACCTGGTTTAGTGCACACTTCTCTGGGCAGGCAGCGCCTTTCTCTTGCTGGTTCTTCAGGGAAGTCCCTCACACAGGACAAGTTTCAGTGGATCACTTCCTCATTATCCTCTTCTGTTTCTACTTGCACGGGTTAAAAGTTACCACGAGCTTGAAAATTGGGCAGTAGTCATGTGTCTCTTGACCTGGTGTAAATATGAATGCAGCTATGGTGGAGGCTGTGGAGCCTGCTCACATCAGCTGAGGGTCTGGTCCTTCTGTGCAGTGGTTAAGAAACAAAGCAACCCCTGAGAGCAGTTGAGTGTTATATTCCCCATTCTCCTGGCTGCTTGGAGCATCCCAAAGCCCAGCAGGTATTTTCCATTCGGCAGTTGTAGCAGGCTGTGTAGATAAATATCTGCATATTCAGCAGGCTGAGCAGGAGCGTTTGTGTGTGTCTCCCTTTAGGCTGGTCTGGACTTTGTCATGTTCTGCCTCCCCTTCCCAGATGCTTCCTTCTGTGCTTCAATAAAGCTGGATATGGCGTCACTTTTGGTTTTGTCTTTGGAAGAGTAAACAAAACAGAAGGCCAAAAGCCAGCTACTTAAACCACATTCCTCCGCTGTGACTGGGAAAAAATCTCTACTTCAGGTACAGGCATCCACTGTTTGCATTGCTCATCCTCCTGGCAGGGGTTATGGGCTTTGTCTGCCTCACTTGGTTCCAGCCTAACCTTTCTGATCTTTCTATTTTTGAGACGCCTGATATGCTGTCCCTTCCTCCCATGGATCCTGGGTTGCAGCTGCTTCTCCCAGCTCCAGGAGTTGATAAAAAAGATCTCGTACAATGGGTCAAGGTACAGTGATAGACAAGAATGCTCTTGGTCTTGATAGGGCTTGGTTTATCTATCAGGTGCATTGTGGACCTGGCATTGAGCTGAAAGGCAGAGGCAGAGGAATGTGTCTGCTCTCCAAGAGAGAGTAAACCTGACCAAGAAATGCAGGGCTGGGTGACTTGTGGTGGGAAATAAATTCTGAGAAGGCCTGAGGCACTGCAGGGGACAGTGGCTTCTCCTACACCTCAGGATGACTCAAAGCAGCACATCTCAAACTCACTGCAGCTGCAGCGCCTCTCTTTTTTTGGCTTGTCCATCTTCCTGTGACAACCAGCTCCTTTCTTCCCCCTTCTGCTTTCGCAGGAGAAAACAGAACGAGTCGCTTCCTGAAGGTAGAGATGGGAGAGGTGGCTGCAATCACTGGGTCCTGGCTGTCCACCCCGAAGAGTTTGTCCTGCTGCCAGCAACTGCACGTTGCTTGCTGTTCCTTGGCTTGTGTGAACACTTGGTGAGCTTCACCCTCAGAGCAAGCCTAAATTGCTGAGGATTTTCTGGAGATAAAGTGAAAGTCAAAAGCTGAATATGGACACTTTTCAAGGGTCAGAACGTGTTAGGAACTGGCTTGTTAGTTGAATCTCTGTTTTCAGTGGAAGATTCACATCCATTTGCAAAAGTCTGAAGCTAGATGGTGAAATACCCTCTGCTCCTTCCATTTCCCAGCACTTAATGCAGTATTGAAGCTCTATTACAACATTTTGAAGAACTCACACTTAGATATAAACCATTCTATAGAGGAAATAGTGTACAGTAAGGTTTGTGCTGCTCTCTTGTCCTGCTGCTGGTGAATCTCCCTCTGTTGACAAGCTCTTAATCCATTGGCATGATAGCAGCAAGCCTGCTTTTAGCACTGTTTCCAAACTTAGCCAATGCTTAGAACAGATTGTTAGAGAACAGTAACCTGGGACTGCTAACAAGGAGTTGGTTCTGGGCTCTCAGCTGTCTGCTGGGTCTCTGTCACCTTAGAAACAGCCCTCCCTGTTATAGAGCTTGCAAAATACTGCAGCCAACCTGCCTCACACTGGGCTGCGAGAGAGAGATAAGCAGGAGCTCAGATACAGAGTACCATAGATGGGTCCTTTGCATTGATCCTGCTGGCATGAAGAGGGTTTACACCACACAAAGGTTTGCTGCAATGTGTTTGAACAACGGAAACCCTTTCCCCTTGCTTGGCAGAAGTATTCATAGCCCCTTTGAAAGTTTAGTTTGCTACCAGGGAGCTTTTCCAGCTGCAGGGCAAATCTCAGGGCATATGAGGAGTCCTTGTTCATAGATCCTTAAATGCTAGCCTGAAGGAGCTTTATCAGTATTGTGGTAGTGCCTGGAGCATTGGGTCAGTATAGCTTATGTTAAACACATAAAGCTGGCTCAGGAAAAACTGTTGCCAGCTCTTCAAATCCAGAGAGGGTATTTCAGGGCAAATTTCTTCATGCACCCCCTTCCCTTTCTTGTCAAATATAAGAAACAAAAAAGCAAAAATATCTTCCCAGTTGAACTCCTCCAGGGCTAGAGAAGCCAAAGGATGAAGGGCACAATGCAGCCAGTGCTGGGGAGGGAGCACACTGAAAGGTCAGAGCACATCACTGCATGACGTGCCTGAAGCATGAGGGTGCCTGGTGGCTGTGACAAAGGTTATGACAACCCATACGAGGCACAGCTTGACTGTCCTGGTGTGCTGGACTGAGCTGAGCTGTATGCTGGACTCCTCCGAAAGTGGCCGTGTAGCTCAGAGTGAAAGATGCTGATCTTTCACCAGCCCATTAGGCTTCTCTTGGAGCAAAAATACTATCAGTGCCTGGGGACACTAAAAATTACTGCTGTGTCGTCCTGCAGTGTTTAGACATGGGAGTATTTTGCTTCGCTTTCAAAGAATGTGCAGCCAAGGCTTGTAAGATGTTTCTCCAGTGAATCACAAAAACTTCAGAAATTAGGGCACTGGGATGCCCAAGGCTGCAGCCATCCCTGCTCCTCCCTGTGGACCCACTCCTGGATGCAGCCGGACACAGCACGGTCCTCTCATTGCCTACAGCCGTTCAACAGAGCTTTACTGAATTCTGGGCTCTGGAGATCAGACCTCTCCTTTACAGAAAAAGCTCATGATCCTCCACAGAGGTGGCTTGATTCAAAAGCTTTACAGAGCAGGATTGATTTTGTTGCTTTTGTTCCTATATTTGAAAGAGCTTTGACAGCTGAACCTCTACGGCTTCAGCAAAATGCAA
>WAAD01030541.1:249140-264632 GCA_013389945.1 Fregata magnificens | reverse complement strand
TCCAACCTTAATGATTCTATGATTCTATGCTGGGGACTTGAGCAACCGCAGCAATGCTGTGTGCAGGAGGGCTTTCACCCTTCCTACAAGGAGCGGAGCTCAACTGCTGGCAGGGATCGGTGGTCCAGGCAGTTTTTAATTCCTTGAGTATATTGTGACTTTGCCAGATGCCACAGACATCTTGAAGGGCAAATCTTGAAGGATGCATCAACACTGTGTAAATGCTGCAGTGAGGCACCCAGAAGTTAAGCAGTGGTTGCAATGTCGCTGTTGGTGGTGGTAGGGTCACGCTCTCCAGGTTCTTCTACCCGAGGAAGTTCTCCTAATGCATTGCTAGAGATACAAACACTTGCAGAAAACAAGTTTTTAAGCTTCGACAAAGAAAACTTCTCACCACCTTTGTTTTTTGCTGCGATACTATTTAACCTGAGACGGGAACAATTTTTACAGCTCAACTCCAGCACAAAGGCACTTTAAATTAGAGTGTAATTTACCTATATCTGTTCCAGGGGCAACCTTGAATGACTACACACACAACTTTACATTAAATTCTATTTGCACCTAGGCACTTCAGGCTCCATACAGGGCCAGAATATTTTATCAGAGACTCCTGTGCAGTTAAGGAATCTTACTGATTTTTTAGTAAATTATGCCATCACAAGAAATCTATATCTTAGTAAAAGTTTTAAAAAAGCAAATATATTCTATAGCCCTGCTTATCTCATTATCCATGAAAGATTCAAAGATCCAACACCGCTTCAAGCTTTGCTCTTGATTAACTCCTAGCCCACCAGGGAAAAGAAACCACATAACCTGCTTTGGAAGACCAAATCACAACAAAGCAGCAGTTTGCAAATGAAGTTTCAAGGAACTGATTGATGAACTAACTACCCGTGCAGTAAGGCTAAAGGAGTAAAGCCCAATTCTCCTTTGGGCATTCTGCTAGCACAGAGCCGCACAGCTAAAGCGTAGTCCTAAGTCCTACCAAGGCACTGCTGGTGGACCTTAGGACTACGTTACGCTTCCAAGGGTTCTTTCAGCCCAGAACATGCTACACATGTTGCTTTGTCTCATTAGGCTGCGATTTACCTCAATGACCTTCTGGCTTCGGGTGCTTTGATCATGGATCATGCTGACACACATGGGCTGCTGTTGCGCTGCTCCTCGCAGCCAGACCCACTTCAGTCGCAAGGCGGGGCACCCACATCCACCCCCATCCGCTTCTCTTCCCCCCAAGTTTCCTCTGCATAGCTCTGTGCTTTGGGACTTGAACGCAGGGCGATTCCTTGCACCCCAATGTTGCTGGGAATGCATTTGTTACATAGAGATACAGCATTGCTCCAAGATCTGAGAGAATTGGATATTCCCCATCAAAAGACACTTTTTTCCCCATAAGGAAATCAGATTCACAGCTCTGCAGTTTCTTTCGACATCAGCAGTCATAGGGGCTTGTGTTTCTTGCCAACCTCATGTATCCACCTGCCTCTTCCCCTGACTACCGCATCCCACATCTCAGCCACCGAGGCTCAAACAGAGCCTCCCCTCTACTCCCCAAGTTCTTGTTGCCCTTTTCCACAGGGGGTCTTAGGATCTGTCGCTGTTTGATGAAGCCCAGGGAAGTTTCTGTATCATTACCGCTCTAAACCATCCATATAGACTAATACTACAGACTCTCAATGTGATTTAAACACCCAGTCTGAATATGGACTTGGCAACAAGCACTTTGGTGGGACAGATGCCTGGAAGCTGCAAAGGTTTAAGCCTCCTGTAAGAGATCCCAAGAAACTTGGGCTCTTTGGGATTTAGAAAATGGGAAGAAAACATACCTATGATCAGACCAACATGCTCCTTTGGAAAGTACCCCACCAGAAGCTCGCTGTGCTCCAACCATTCCCTGGCACTTGGCCATGAGCACAGTGTTACCACCCAACATCCCAAAACAGACACAAGACAATTTTCTCCTCTTGAACAGAGCAGTACTGAACATCCCCCATGGCATACAAGCCCCAGCGTGTGGCTCAAAGGCAGCACGCAACAGTGTCAAAGTCCCCAAAAAAGCCAGCGGGCCTCCAACACAATAGTTGTGCAGATGAGAGCAGAGTAAAAAAAGGAATTAACGTACATCAACAGAAACGTATTTTTCTTTCACAAATAACACCCATTAGAAACTCAAAGGAGAACAATCCCCACTCTTCAGCTCTGAAGGAGTACACAGTTTTTCAGCAGACACAATGTGAAGATTTTGCAGAATTCAGGCATTCAACAGGACTAATGTGAAAGATTATTTTGCAATTATCCAAGCAATTTTCTCTCCTCATTGTCCCTGGACCATAAGGGTTTTTAAATGTGAGCAGAAGGATTTATTCATCACAATAATAATAAAATGAAATATTAAATCAATGAATCTCTTTGCATGAAGCATAAAGCTCACACTGCTATTAAGCTTAGTAGCGTCCTGTCACATAAACCACACGCAGTTTGTGTACTTAAGTACCATCTCCCTCTTTTAGTTTTCCCTTCCCTAATTTGTAAGGCATTATCCTTCCATTTGTCCTCTAAACACGACTGGATTCAGACAACACAGTGTTGCTTCTTGTTAGTGGCTCTATGCCCGTGCTCTCTTTACGAGGGCACGTGGAGATTTATATTTAATATTGATTGTTAACAGTGGACAGTGCAGAAAGTTATGCTGGGATGACAGAAAAGTTCTAAAATAAATACATACATAAGTAATAATCTAGGGAGAATTAACTCCTTACAAGCAACACTGCCAATATGCAAGTGAGTAGCTGAGCATGAAAATGAATGTTGGTCTTTGAAGGCGTTGCTTCTTCAGTTTGGCCAGGGAAAAAAAATAATCAACCCAAACCTAAGCAAAACTCAGTTACAACCTTCGGAGCATGGAAGCTTTTATGGTCATGTTGGCCTTGGCTTATATTTCCTTCTCTGCCATCCCTTGTAATATGAAGTGATAAATTACTTTTGAGGCCCTTGCAGTAGCCACGGCATCAGTGGGTCCCTCTTTTGTTTTTATAAAAGATTTATCTGGTAAAGTGCAGAAGCAGTCACTACTTAGGTATTTATAAGGTGCCAACTGTCCTCACAGTGTGACACTTAAACAGCCTAAGCAAGATTTTCAATAAACGAGAATCTCTAGCTTTAAGACCCAAGATTCATATTAGGCTCTACACAAGCAATTACTGTTTCATAAGCTCTGAACACCTGGCACCTCTAAAGATCCCATATTTTTACAATTCAGGCTCTTGTGTGTATCAGCTCCTCTATTTCATAACCAAAGGCCACCAAACGAATTCTCTCATGACAGCAATTCATCTCGTCTAAGTTCACACATCCACAGAGCACAGCCATCCGCCTCTGAACATCGGCCTCCCTTCAAAGCTGGTGGAGATAAACAGGCGTTTCTAGGGCACCAGCCGTGGCATTCTCGTGCAAACACCTAAAATGGGTCATATGAGTCATACCTGTAACCTCCCTGTTTTTCTCTGTTGATAAGAGAGTCCAGATTAGGTACAGACATCTACAACCACATGAGATGAATGCTGTCCTAGATGACTTAAACTGAGCTGACAAGCTACAAAAGAGCTACAGCCAACTTTAATGCACAAACCCCACCGGGAAGCAAGACCAAAAGTAGCTACGTCTTTCTTACCATGATTGGGACGCCAATGTCTGGCCACAAGAGATCCTCAGAGGGAAGCTTGGGAGAGTTCCACACTACCACAACTTTATTTAAGTACGGCAGACCATTGAGCCTTTCTAGGGAGTTCATCAACACTTCCTCCCGCTCATAAGTCAACATGACTACTGTGAATTGCTCCCGGGGGACGTTGCCACCCAAAGCAGCCTGGAACTCTTTCCCAGAGCCACCTGCTCCTCCACCAATTGGTCGAAATCCAGTCCCAGACCCCAAAAATTTTGCTTCTGACGGTAAAACAGGGTCAAAGGGAGTGTAGGGGAAAAGGTGGAAAGGCCCCGGAGCAGAATTCCAATTCCTGTAGATGTCCATTGCAGTGAGGGTGAAATTGCGGAGATATTTGGGAGATGCATAGGGTGGTTCTGTTTCCACAGGCCCCAAGTCCAGGTCACCGTTGTCTGCCATACTGGGGTCTGTACCAGCAGCTTTGCCAGACCGGTGGGGAATCTCCACGACAGTTTCTTCCCGGATAGGAGCAGCTGGGATTTGAATTCGAGTCCTTATGATAGCTAAGACTGTGCTGAACACATTGTCAGAGGTGGAGAAGTAGGTTTCCCACAAGAAGCGGCCCTGCCTCCTCATGGCAAGGAGATCGTTGTCAGAAATGCTTCTCAGAAGAAAGTGCACTTCTGTGATACGTGGCTTTGGTATGATTAAGGCTGCCTCGTTCCACCGGATCACATCATTATAGGGTAGCTGAACTTGCTCTCCGAGAACCACCGGGATGGCTCCAACTTCCAGAGCCTCAAACAGTCTCATGGCACACCCAGCGGAGATCACTAAATGAGTGTCCCCTGGGGTGATTATCAGTGCAAAAGTAGATAGCTTCAGTAGCTCTAGCCTGTCATCCCTTTCTCCACACAGAGCCCACTCAGTGGGCAGACTCGCCTTAGGCTGGTTCTTACACGTGAACTCCACTAAAACAAAGTCCAACTTGCTGTCCTGAACAGCCTTCAAGGTGGTGATGATCCGATCGTCGTAGTCAGCTGGGGCATTGCCTTCTATTTCCTCTTCGAAAGAGCGAACTTCTTGCAAGCTAGATCTGAGAGACTCGATCTTCTCCCCCTGGAAACTAAACAGATATTTACGCTTGACTGGCACCTGGGGCGGGATTTCTAGGAAGTTGGGTTCAGACATAGCATGGACCAGAGGCGATACCACAATATCAAACCCTGGTCGATACTGCACATCGTAAAAGGTGGACTGGGCAATCATGGCGCGCCCTGTGCTGATGTTATAAATGAAGTTCTGAGTTTCCGATTTCCTTGATAAATTGATGATGAGATGGTTATGTCCATCAGTCCTCCAATATGGCAAAGAGTGCAACTGTTGCTCTAGTTCAGTAGGTTTTGGCATTACGGGCTCTTGCATTTCCCCCACTAAAATTATATACACACAAGCGATATTTGCATTTTCAGTAACATAAACATTAGTTCTGACAGTCGCCTCAAAGGCTTGTTTAATTAAAGGGTCTAAGGAACTACCAAAAGGGTAATCGTCACTGTTGTAGACATAGACTGGAAAGCCAGATGTCAACGGGCAGCGTGAGTAGTCAAAGCAGTTGTGTAGCCTGCAGTTCCGGTTGGATTTTGGCAGTGGGAAGGTCGCATCGTCTTTGTCTGGCAGCAGCCGGATGGGCAAGGAGAGCTTGGGCTGGTTCTGAGCCATCAGCTCTTTGTAGGAATGCTCAGTCTGGCTGATGACATTCTTCAGCTGCAGCAGGTCCTGCTTGGCATTTTCAATGCTCTTTTTGCAGGCCTCGATCTTCAAGTTGAGCTTGGCGATCTCACTGTTGAGCTCCTGCCGCTTGGCCTCCAGCTGGAGCAGCTCCTCACTGACCGACTCGCGGATGCGGCACAGGTCTTGCACATGCTTTACCTCGCACAGCTCGTTGCCGGTCCGAGGGCCAAAGATGCGCTTACCGGCATCGTCCGCGTCATCGATGGTGGTTAGGTAGTAGTGGGCAATGAGGGGAAAGAAGACGAGGATAATGAAGAGGGTGAAGCTAAGCCAGGTGAGCCGGATCCGACTGGACCATCTCAACACCCACGGCTGGCCTCCGTTCCCCACTCCCCCATTCCGCAACATCGTATATCCAGTCATGAGTTCAAAAGTCGCTGCGTGCCCAATCACGTTGGATCAGTAGCCATAACCAAAAGAGTTTTTATAGCGAGTCTCTCGAAAAAAAATGTTATTTTGCCTGCTTAACGAGAAGCCAATAGAAGGGGAATTTCATCTTCTTGTCGTGCTGATGGCTTTTCTACAGTCGTTTTGCTGCAGGCACAACTTTTGATCCCGTTAGACTCAATCATTGACCTTCTCACCCACCCCCAGCCCACCCTTGGTCTGCAGGCAACCGTTGCTGGAAGTGTCACAGCGTTGTCATGGTGATTCGAAGTCTCAACGGGCAGAAGAAAAACACAATGGGATCAAGCCAAACTCTACCGCTGCTCTCCGCATCCTGCATTACCATCCAATGAATATGCAGAGGCACCAGCCATTGTGGAGAAGGAGCCAGAAGAGACTTGTACGAATGTCAGTCTCTCATCGCTGCTGTGCGGCTGATGCTCTGCCATTCCTACAAGAGAACAATCATATATTCAGACAATGCAAACAAAACGACCCCTTAGTGACCTAAGACATTGCTAGTTTTTAAAAGCAACTGTCCTCTCTGCAAAAGAGCAACCTTCATACATGTCTAACACCCCCGGAGTTAATACCAGTAAACCTGAGAAAGTGATGGGATTCATTAGATGCGGACATGTAGCTTTCTCCGAGCACTCTGCTTTTCATTAGGGTTAAATGCCTCAGTGGCCAGACCAGAAAAATCACAGCCCCTGGATATGGTTTCCTATTTCTGCCTCTGCCTCCATCTTGCTGTGTAACTTTGCAGAAGCTGCTTAACATCTGCAAGCCCCTGCATCCTCATGTACAAAATAGAGATATTAGCATACACCTGCTCTCTCTACCCGCCTTTTAATGGCATGTTGTGATCCTGGGACACAGCAGTGCTGTGAATTTGTACTGCAGAACTGAGTGTAATCACTATTGTTCTGGTCTAGTGACTAGAGCAGATGAAGAATTTTTAGATGAAGTGTTTCGCTCTCATTTCCTGCTGGAAAATTTTGATTCATTACAAGAAGAAGTTTAAAGGGAATGTACTTGTGTCGGGTAAGATTACCTCCGCTGGCTGGCTGCATACAAGAGGGAATTTCTGGTCAAAACTGGAAAAGTCTACACTGTACCTCAAAGCAAAGATGCCAAAGTTAGGATCCTCAGGATTCGTTGGGTACCGCACCACCCAAGCGGTATCAGCTTGCTTAGATATGCCTTTTTGCTTGGAAAACTCTGCTATGGCACTAAATTTTTATGGGCATAAAAATCAAGGACATGGCAAATTCAGCTCTGAGTCTTTGGTCTATGCCAACAGATTTAAATCTAGGCCAGACGAATACGCTGCCACTACAAATTCTCCCTTCCCTTTTATTAGCATCTTCCAAGGTACCTAAGTTTCTGGGATATTCTTTCATATACCAGACTTGCCACATCACTGATTAATATAGTGCTGGGCTTAGCGGCAACTCTTGCACAGCCTGAAGAGCAGCTTATTCATTTCCGCTTCAATTTTTAATTAGAGGAAAGTCATGTACACTGGTGATGGTCATTTTTCACTAAACCTATTTAATACTCTTCTCATCTACTCATCGAGAATTAGCAGAAAGAAGGCAAGGAAGCAAATCTCAGCTAAAACAGAGATCTGGAAATGGGCCAAAGCAAAACAGAAGTTCACCTTAAAGGAGCAGAGAGAAGTCAGGAATAATTTTCGGTGTAGTACTCAAGCGCGTGTCAGAAAAAATAAATGGAAGATTTGATTTTAACCAGAAAAAAATCATAATGAAAGGGGAAACAAATGGAGTAATAAAGCACAATTCCTAGGCGTATTTTTTTACAAGGCCATTTGATGTCGGTAACTTAACGCCCCACGATTAAATAGGGATCCCCCCCAATCTGACCCGCAACTGGGAGTTGCACAGCAGTATGGACACTTAAAATTAAGGCAGATTTAAAATCCATAACGTTGTCTGGCAAACAGCACTGGTGTAAATCTCAGAAAGCCAGGAGGATAAAAGGGCTAAAAAACCAGGAAAAGGCTAAATCAGCTTTCTTGGATCTTGGCAGCAGAGTCGCTGCGGGCAGATGGGCGAGGCTTCGGCTCTGCTGGCAGGACATTTTAATACTATTCTCTGTACACCAACTTGCATTTGCCCAGGCTGGGGGAGAGGCTGGTGATGATTGTAAATCCCCAGCGGTTCTGCACGGGGCTGTCAGTCAGGCACAGAAAGCCCTGGCAATAGCAGCACACTTGTATCGTGCAGAAGAGTTTTAGCATGTGCCAGTGTACAAACCAGGTGACTGAAGGCAAAAATAAATAATAAAAAAAGCTTTTAAAGCCTGTATTTCTTTCCCCACCCTGCCCCCCCTTTTTTAAGCTCTCCCGAGGAAATGAGGCTCATGCTGTCACTGTCCGTGTGCACGCACCAGTCAGTCAGTCCCTGCTATTGCAGCCTGGTCTCACAGGGGCTGCAAAGATCCTAGAATTGCTACCAGTTTTCTGCAAACAGCTGGACAGATGAGAGCTGCCCTATTAACCGTTTTACCAAGCACACGCTCACTCCAACACCAGTGAATCTAAAATCCAGCTTAACTTCAAGGCACACGTGGGAAAAGAAGCTCTGCTGGGTTTTTTGTTTGGGGGTGCCATGGGATAAGCACAGTCAAACTCTGCAAGGTATTGAGGTAACACAGAAACAAGGGATCATAAATGCGGCCAAGAAACAACGAAGAGGCATGTGGATGTGCTGCTTCAGCCTGGCCAGAGAAAACTGCAGCCCCACAGGCAGTAAAGGCAGTCACAAAGGTTATCAGCTCAGACTGCATCTAAATCTTGTTCTCTTTTAGCTGCTTTGCCCATTTATGAGCCCTAAACAGTGATGAAATGGCCAACTGGACTCCCTAAAATGGCACTGGAGTCCTTGAAAAGCTAAATCCATTGCACCACACATGATCCTCTGCAGCTGTTCTGCCACCTAATCCTTCCAGTGGCTCCTCTGTTCCTTCCATTCAGTTGACACAGAACAAACTTTATCCTCCTGACCTAAAAATGTGGGCTGTGAATTAAAAAAATCCATATGCTCAGAAACCTGAAGCTGACAAACTAACTCTGCCGCTAGCTTGGAAAGACCACACGGGAAAGACTAGAGCAGGCTGGGGAGGGATTTGAAATGCAACACACGTGGCTTGGGATCAGTTAAAGGTATTGATTGTCAGTATGAAATATGTGCTAGAGATAAAGCAAGCACTTTAGACACACTCTCAGACTCTTCTTCATTACTGAGACTTTATTCCTCATCAACTCGATAGAGCCTGAGGTTGTAACACATTGTTACTAGGACTTCAAAAAAGAAAAAAAAGCAAAGTAAAAACCCAACCTGTGGTTTTACCAAGAGAGACTTCAGAGTTGCATTTTAGAGCAATAAGCACCCCTGGGGAAAATGGCTGCTGATTTCCATAGTTCCCAAAGAGAAGTTTGGGAGGAGGAGAAACAGGTTATTTGCTGAGCTTTCCAGCCAACTCATTCCTTTCACTCCCAAGTACTATTTAGTTCTCTAAACTGATCGAGCCCCACACTGAGAAACTCTCGTTGACATTATAACACAATGGTGCTGCCTGATAGACCTAATTACACACACACAAAAAAAGAGGCAGGAAGAGCTCTTAGGAAATCAGAAGCTCAGTAATTACCAGAGCCTCTTCCCAAATGCCAATCTGACCAACTTCTCGGGCACGACAGGTTTGCACACTGCAGTTCCTTCTCCCACAGCGTGGGTCTGCGAGACTAAATTGCTGTTTGGGCACGTTGTCACATCTTAGTTCAAATCCTGGGCTGCGTTCCCAGCTTTTGTCAACTCCACAGTAGGCACTCCCTGTGCCGGTGAAGTTATGGGAATACGTGAGGTTCTCCCTCATTTTGCATTTCTAGTAGAAAGAGCCAGACTGGTCTGATCTGTGGGTTCTCGTGGAGTCATTACTCTGCAAGCGTTCAGTCACCAAGGTCCTTCTGTGAACACCTGAGCACACCTATTCCTCCCTGCTTACACCTCCTTTTGTCCATCTCCCTATAAAATTAGGAAAATATTGTTCCTTTCTCAGCATATTTGTGAACAGAGTCTGGAAATTTTAAACTTAGGGTCCTCCAGAGCTTAGTGCAGCAATAAATAACCATTAGGTAGAATATGGTGACACAGACAGCACTGAACTTTCCAGGAGGAAAATCCACAGGGATCCTGCATCTGCTAAATTAGAGCTTCCAAACTCTGTCCGTATGCACCCGTACTCATCCTTACTCTCTTTCCTCATCAAATGATGGTTCTGCAGTGTTATCGCTGCTATGTTACCTCCACAAACTTTCTGCTGTGCTGGCCCTCTCCATGGAGAACAAAGCACTGTACCCACCTCTGTCATGCAGGCTCCCCTCCTGATGAATGGCGAAGGATGTCAGGCAGTGCGTGTTAGTGGCTCCTGTGCTTTACCTGTCCAGTCTTGAATAGACAGTTTCTATTGCCAAGTCTCTTTTTCACCAGCACTAAAAATTAAATCAAAGGGGGGGGGGGAATCACCTTTTTTTTTTTTTTTTAAAAGGAGAAGCAGAAAATTCTGCTAAACAAAGAAAATACAGTATATCCCCCCCCCCTTCAGAACAGGGTTTCTGGTGAAATTGAAAAGAAACGAACACAAAACAGCCCTTCAGAATGATAACTTTCTACTTCCTAATGCTCTCAAAGGAAAGGAATACACCCCAAATCTCCCATCACTTTGGGAACAGGAGCAGTTGAACAAGGAGAATAAATCTATTAGGTGTGTGCTTTAAGGTATGTTTGACAGCAGATCTTTAAAAGGAGCAGATGGAAAATTCACTCTGAAATGCTTCACATGCTACAGCCCTAGGGATCATCACAAGGGATTTGTACAATCTTGAGAGCTCACAGGTACAGGGAAATTCTCCTAGGCTAAGATCAACACTGCTACATGCACAACCGGTAAAAGGTCTTGTAATCTGTAAATTCAGGGGATAAACCGCATCCCTGGCTTTAGGAAGCTTTTATCTAAACCAAGGAACATTCACCACATTTGCAGTTCCTGCGAAGCCAAACCTGCTTCCAGCCATGCTCCCCATCCGCAGCTGGGCATGCGTGGGGTAAAGGAGTCCTGGACAAACACTGCCAGAGAGCCCCTTCATGTGCTCGCTCCAGCAAAGTCAGAAAACCACGCATGCTGAAGAAGGCAGTGGCCGACTGATATTAGGGGAAGCATCATGTACACTCGCCTTGTTCTTCTACTCTTTCCCTGTACTGCTTGTGGGCTCTGTTGGAAACAGGTCCCAGACAACACGGACACTGGCTTTGCACCACGCTTGCTACCTTCTCTCCAGCCGGGCATCCTCCTGCCCTGACAGCATAGGACCAGTGCTCCCAGTACATCATCATTTCATCTCACAGTCTCCACAAATGCATCTCCTGCAACTCGGAAATCCTTGGGGGGAGGAGGGAGAAGAAAAAGACCCACTGCATGTGCAAATTGCCCCAACAGCTCACCTGGATGGGGAATAGAGCTAGGGGGAAGAAATGCAACTGAACAGAAAATGCAGGACCTTACAAGAGCTTTTCTGACTTTCTCTCCTTTGCAGACCCTCCACCAACCTTAACTGTGAGAGCAGAGAGGGATCAGAGAGGTATTTGGGGTGGTTTAGAAGTGGCACTTAAGAACAAATCCTTTGAGAGCTGCTCTCCACCCATGTTCTTGGTGGTGAAGGACGCTCACTCCTGCAACCACGGCATCTCTCGCCAAGGGCACTCTGGCATGCAACACCCCAGGGCACCAGCCCTCGACCCGTGCTCCCACCCTGGAGCCGCTCAGTGCCAGGACCTGCAGGCTCTCCAGGCATGAAACAGATAGGTAAGTTTGCTGCAGCTGCCAAAAGGATCATTATAATCAGCGTGAACTCTTTGCCGCTGGTTGCAGAGCCCCAGCAGGCAAGTTCAGGATCAGACCTTTCTCAGAAGCAATCCCCACTTCTGAAGTTTCATGGTAAGAAAACCCAGAAGAAGCATCAGCAGTTGACAAACCCCAGTAGGCGAGACCTCAAGATGCACATCTGTTTGTACTTCTGCTGGTGCTTTTGAGAGCTTATGACAGGTGAACAGGGAAATCGGTACCCAAAAGAGGCGGTAGATCTAACCATCCCAGGTGTGGACGTAAAATGGAGTCCTGCTCCCTCAAGGATGAAAGTTGAGTCGCCTCATCATCACAGACGGGAAAGAAGGAAAAGAAGGGAGGGAGAATTGGGAGAAGTGCACTGGACATCTAGGCTGGGAGCAAGAAGAGGAGGACTGGAAGGGTTGGGAGTCAGGGGTTCCTCCTGCCTGCAACCCCAAATCCATCTGCAGTGGCAGCAACCAGACCTTCCAGGGCTCTGGCACTGGCAGAATGAAAAAGCATGTGGAGGTGGGGAGTGCCATCAAACTGCAGCTCTGGCCACTACCTGCTTAGCCAAAGCTGGCCCTTGTGATAGGAAGCCAAAAGATATTCAAAACTCGGCTGGACTATGCCCAGTTTCAGAGACCTCCAGAGGTCGCTTCCAACCTAAATGATTGTATGATTCTGCGTCTGGGCTCTCGGGTGGCAATAATTCAGAAATGCGAGCAGAAACCTGGAGTCAGGATGTCCTGGGTCTGCCCCCAGCTCTAACACTGTCTCTCTGCAGCACCCAGGGGAAAACATGCAACCTCCATGCCTCATTCTCCCTCTTTACAAAGCAAAGGTGAACTCAAACCCCTTCAAGGCGGACAAGTGAAGAACTGACAGTCTGCCTTACAGCTTTTTGTTCCCCATCTGGGGCACAAGGACAAGAGCATGCTCCAGGAGATGCTCAGTATTGTGGCAAGCAGAAGCTACAGAAATCTCTCCCCCAAGTGCTTCCAGGTACCTGCCTGTTTTGCGCTCTGCGAAAGGCAGCTGCTGAAGGTCCGTCATGCTCCTCAGCTTAGGTTAACCGAGTGGTTCGCTAACATTCATTTATTCTGATGAAATCCTTAAGACAGTAAAACTGCATCCAGTTGTCAGAGAGCAGGTAATAGAGGTACAGGGAAACAACTTGCCCAAGGTCACCCTAGAAGCTGTGCCAGCTTGGGATTCACTCCACATCTAATTGCCTTGTCCACAAGATCGTCCATCTTCCCAGCCTGCCTTTTTCCAGCGGTTTCCTTCTCCAGTCCCTTCTTGCTTTTTGCAAGATGCATTACAAAATCTACTTTACATATAGAGGTTTTGGTTCTCAAATTTATTATTTAGTGTTGTTTTCTGGTAATAAACCAGCCATATTGTTTTATTTATTCTTCCAGGCTGCACACAAGCGCTTCTCCGCACAAAGAAATACCCAGCTTACGAGCAAATCCTTTATGTTCTGCAGTACCAAATGACAGAGCACCCTGGATGCAAAGTTCACCCTCCTCCAAATCTCAGAGCAAGGGACCGCAGGGCAGAGCTTTACCAGAAAGCTGGTAAATCTGTACAACCACACAGCAGCTGATGTTGTACTGCTCACCGCACTCCCACTTAAAAAGCGCTAAAGATTTTTTGGGAGGCGGGAAGCAAACTGAGGAAGCAGGTACTTTGCTCCATCGTGTGCAGTGGCACAAGCTGCTTGAGGAGTAGGTGCGTGGCTGATCTTTTGTTCACCACTAAAAGGGATAAATTAGGTGTGGGAGGAGGGGAAGGCTCTTTTTGCTTTTACCTTGAAGCAATTAATGAACAAGAACTGTCTTGAGGTTAAACCACAGTGAAGAGCCAGGCGCTTCGCGCTGTACGAGAGAAGCATGCAGAGGTCAACTCCAGACAGGAGGAGAGGGCTGGCTTTCCAAATGCTGACTTTGTGAGACAGCTCAAGTCCTTGGTATTCTTTGTGGTTTTCAGCCCTAGATAGCTGAGGCACATTATTTTCCCCAAGGCAAAAGTAGAAACCTCTCTCACCTCCCTAAAACACCATCGTCACCACTTCCTCAGCAGCAAATAACCACATGGCAGAATTCAGGCTCCTGCTCTTTGATAGATGCTTCAGGTCATAATTAAGCACAAATTTAAAATTTTCTTTGTCCTGGATAAGTTATAAGAAAAAAGGAAATACTGCCCAAACAGCATAGAAACACACACAATGTTTAACAGCATCCCACTTAGCAGGGTGGGTCACTATGGAAAATAACCTGTCTCTGTGGGTTTTCTGGAAAGTTTGCCCATTTCCCACACGCAGCGAATAAGCCAGTTCTGGAGACTAAGCATCTCCGTCGAGGGGCTTCTAACAAGCATGAAATCATACGGGTGGCTTCTCATGGACTTCAGTGGGCAAGGGGGCAGGTCAGCAGTCAGTCCTTGCGACCCAGGCGCACTGGGAAGTTTATATCCATGGAAAGCCTATAGAAACCAGGGAACCCAGGCTGCTACATCCGAGCAAGGTGCAGTGACATTAAATTCGTCAGTGCTACATGGCCAAATTAACTAGGCTAACCAACTCCAAATGTACGTTCCCTCCCTGTAATAGCTCTTTCACCCGCTACCCGTCTTCACATTTGTATCTGTGCTGCTGCACATCTAACACCAGCTTTTCCCCTCCTCTCAGAAAAGCCTTTGATGCACAGGGCGGGCAGCCGCACGCAGTCTCATTAGCAAGCTGACGGCCTTCTGCACTTTTCAGAGAACGCTTCATCACCACAGAAGTGGAGGCCACTCCGTTTCAGACAGCCCGATCGATCATGCCAAATAACTAAATTACCTGACATGCCATAATCACCCATATTTATATAGCAGGCATATTCTTATCCGACACAGTTCATTACAAAGCAAGCTAGAAATTCAGATGCACAAACAACTATTGCCATGAGTCTATTAATTTGGACTAGCTTCAAAGAGGGTCATATGGGTGAAAACCCGTCTCTCATTACCAGACACCTGCGTCACGGTTCTAATTAGGTGAGGGACATTAAACGCCTTTCTGCTGCACTCGCAGGCGTGGAACACAGCAGGAACCCAGTGGCTGAACTAATCTGCATCTTCACCGTCTGCAGAAGTTTTAGGAGAAAGATGTCACTGTGCCACACACCATCACGTCACCACCTCTGCTGGGCTTGTGTAAAAGCTGTCCCCCTTTAACTGTAACAGCATCCTAGCCCCACTACCACTGTTACGTTGGTAGCTAGTAGCACTTCTGCATGGGTAGGCTTTGGACTGTGCATATGTGCAATGGAGGGCTACAAGCTCTTCAGAAGGGACAGGCAAGGAAGGAGAGGCGGTGGGGTGGCCCTGTATGTTAGGGAGTGTTTTGACTGTATGGAGCTCAATAGTTGTGATGACAAAGTTGAGTGCTTGTGGGTAAGGATGAGGGGGAAGGCCAAGGAGGCGGACATCCTGCTGGGAGTCTGTTATAGACCACCCAACCAGGACGAAGAGGCGGATGAAGCGTTCCACAAGCGGCTGGCAGAAGTCTCTCAGTCGCTGGCCCTTGTTCTCGTGGGGGACTTCAGCCTGCCAGACGTCTGCTGGAAATACAACACGGCAGAGAGGAAGCAGTCTAGGAGGTTCCTGGAGAGGGTGGAGGATAACTTCCTGAGGCAGCTGGTGAGCGAGCCTACCAGGGGAGGTGCCTCGCTTGACCTGCTGTTTACGAACAG